>JAODUK010051515.1:0-17500 GCA_027564635.1 Typhlichthys eigenmanni
AAGACATCCCCTCCACATCCAAAGCTTTTAGCATTTCTGGACAGATCTCATCAATCCCCGGGGCTTTGCCACTGTGGCCCGTGACAGACTGAAAACAAACATAATTTATCTAGTCTTGAAAGCATCTCAACAGCCACTGGATTATATGAAAACTAATCATCTAAACCAATATTATAACTAGTTTCATCATCCACATTAGGAAATACAGCTCTGCCTTCATTGTATTTGATATCTACATGTCTCTATGGTTACTGAATTTGGTTATAACCAAATTACAACCACCAGTGGGTTACCATAACAAGGGCAACACCCAGAGTAAAGGTCATTAATATGTTGTTTAAATCACACGCCCACGCGCACACTTACATTGAAGTGGGATGTTTTTAAATAAATGTTTTGTCATGTTATTAGACTTTAACGCTCAAAACGTGTCCGATTAGATGTGATGTTGTCATGTGCCTCAGCTCAACCGTGCTACCGTACAGCATGCTGTAATGCCAGTTAGTGTGCTGACGGGCGAATAAGCGGACGTCCTGAAGGCTCCTGCCACTGTCCGGTCTCTCCTGACTGCTATACCAGACCTTCAGCCATCAAGCTTACCTACCATATTTTCTCTCGCTTGCTCGCTCTCTCTCTCTCTCGCTCTCTCTGAGCTGCAGTTCCTTTATGAAAAGTACTACTGCTATACATATAAAGTGTTGATGATGTTGTTATTATTATTACATGGTGACGCAACGCCTGTTCACAAATGTGTCTCTGAGGGAGACACTTTTTATTTGTATTATTTATTTGTTATTTCTGTGTGATTTTTTTTTTTTTAGCAAATCTTTATTGTATTGTAAAGTGCTTTGGCAACATTAAGTTCATGCCAGTAAAGCGCATTGAATTCAAATGGCCATTTCAAGCTGTAAGCACTTTCCCAGGCTCACTTACACTTTGAGTTGTACTCTGACATACTGGTGTCACTGACCCATGAAGTGCTGATGGTAAGACAAGACAGCTACGTGGCCACTATCCTGTTTGGAACAAGAGAGGGGTTTGAAACATAGTGAAATGTACAAGGCACGGCCTCAAGACACTGCTACTGGTGGACTAATCACTGTATGTTGATATTTTCCAATAGAATATAGTCTTAATCCTAATCCGTGCCTTTTACTGTGTGTAATGTTTCATCTTTCATCCAAATATGAATCTTAGTTTCCGATTAAATCCCCGGACAGCAAGTAACCCGTTCGTCGCACGTCGTTTTGTAGATGACGATCGGTCTCCTGTTTACATTCCAGGCTTTGGTTGCCTAGGTAACCCTCTTGTGTCTTTCCCACCAAAAATGTTTCAGTCAGTCAACGATGTCCTGGTAGTCGCCTCAGTCGCGTCGCCTGAAGTCGAGATTAGTTTAACTCTGTACCCGCCCACTTCGCGGCACTGACCGATATGTCGCTCGTCGTCGCTTCAAGTCGCTGAATCACATTGACTTTCAATTGTCTCTCGTCGCTGCTGGTAGCTTGCAGCATATCTGGGGCTTAAGCCTGTGTCTTATCGTGTGTGTGTGTGTTGTGAGTTGTGATGGATGAGGCCTTGACACTGCACAGATGGATACTGCATTTCCCATGCATTGTGGCAGCTGACTAAACATGACTGGACATGTTCCAGAAGGCCAAATAATATTTCCGCAAGGTCTTGACACAATTTTAGGAGGATAAGCGATGAACAGGAATAGGATGCATATTAAAATAAAAACGCTAGTCTCGTTAGTTTAGTTATTTTCATTGTATTTATCTGGTAGTACATTTCATTTAAGCATCCTTCATCCTGATATTTCATTCAATGTTAGTATGTCTATTGCTATGTGATCAGAAGGATTCAAAAAGCTGGTACATAAAAAGACGACAGCATTGTGAATATAAAGGGGCAGGATAGTCTAGTGGTCTGGGTGCTTCGACTCCTAGCTGGAATGTCATATAATTTGAGACCTGGTTGCTTTAATCTACTTATCTGCTCCCTGTTAGACTTTTGACAGGAGCATCTGACTGACCTCATTGTATTCCGTTCACGTCATTCTGGACATCACTTTTGATCAGCAGCCCAGCAGCATTCCCATGTGACGTCAACACATAGTCGTGCCCTCTTATCTCATGTTTATATTAGTGTGTATTAGCTGAAACCTAATGTAATGAGGACACACAGTGCTAGTGGATGTTTGACAGTAAACCACATCAGTCAGACACTCTGTTCTTGTTTCTCCTCTCTCCCCTACTGTGTGGTTCTTATCAGCCAGCCACTAAACTATACAGGCGCACTACTAGGAACCATTCGGAAGGAATTCCAAAAATCCACGGATCTGCTCCGGGGATTTTTGATTTGGGCAGTCTCTGCCGTCTTCTGTCGGTTACACTGAGCTAAATGGCTGGAGCATTGGCCAGCATTGTGGTTTCTGTATCATTGGATCACTTGGAATGTACAATTATAGGACACTTGTCTTTCACCTACAGCGCATTAAAATGAGTCTCTGTCTTTTATAATGCAGAGTGCTAAGCGAAGACATAAGACTCTGTGTTTGTCCTAGGTCAGCTAGGGATGAAACTCACCACTGATTTTCTAGTTTGAGTGGACACTGAGTCAGACTGGGAGACTGCAATGATCTACATTCAATGTATTTTCTATTTTTCAGGCTAAGTTCAAAGGGCATGTCTATCTCTCGCCCTAGTGGCGTAGTGGGGAACTGCAGGATGATCAGACATGAGCGAGACAAACAGAACGACCCCAACCCTCAGAGGTAACATTGTTTTCCTTCTGGTTTAGTGTTTTCGTTGTCAGATCGCCATAGCTACAAGTGCCATATGGAAATATTCTCTCATGTGCGCGCATGCACACTCACACTCACAGCCAGCCGTTGTCTATCAAATATGATGTATGTCTTGAAAGATGAATCTAGACTGTATTAATGTTGAGTGCAGATGGAGTCTTCTAGATAAAACCATAGATGTAGTGCAGGGTTTGCCAACACTGTGCCCTTCATATTACTCTGCACCCTTGAAGTAGCTCCTAAAAGGTTGGTGTCATGCACTGTTTTCAGGTTTGACCGCATCGCTCACACTCGGGACACGATGCACACAGATGGCATCAACTCTCTCTCCTACAAAGTGCTGAAGAAAGAAGTGTTGCCTCTCTACACCAAAGTCACTGTGGACATTGGAAGACCTTGAATGGGCCAAACCTTCCAGACACCACAACAAGATCTGGACTAACTGGAGTTCAGTACCCACCAAATGTGCCTTGACGCTTGAAATATGAACCTTCTGGTTCTGGACTGGGCCTTGAGCCCTGAGCTGATCAGATCACCTTATTCTTTTGTTTTTCTCACCTTATGCCTAGATGACAATGGGCTGAGATGTTTTGTTCTGACTGGATGTTCATCACATGATCTCCTCTGTTGTCTTTGTTTCATGATGTTTCGGGGTTAGTGGGTTTGTTATGGATGGATGAGGGGAATGTGAGAAGCGTCTAATACCAAATAAGACCTTCATTGATATTGTTTAAAGTTCTTTGAAGGTGTGGAAGGGTGTGGCTCATACTGTTCAGTATCTACAGTAAGCTGGCAGTCCCAGTACATTGCATCAGATCACTTTCATGGCAATTTACTTTTTAGAGGTTATAAACAGCCTCTTCAATGTGCTTATCATCTTTGGCCTCATGCCTAAAACAAAGATGGTTTCATTATAATTTATACCTATGAGAAATCAAATAGCTGAGACAATCCAATCTAAGGTACAGCAGGAAATTCTAGCCACTACAGTTACCAAGAGACCTTTCTAGCCTTCCCAAAACATCACACAGACCTGGATTTCCAGGAATATGCATGCAGACAATGGAATGTGATAGATTTTAATCAGTTTGGAATGTCTATATCTGTGTGTATAAAAAACATTTTTTTATATATATATAAATTGATGGGTTTTATTGTGGTTCTGACAATCATTGTAAGCCTCGGTCGCATGAGAATATAACTGATAATAGGACTCTGGACTCTGGACTACTGCTTCTGATCTGGCATGTTCCAGAGGATGCCAGACACTAGTGGGCAGGTCTGCTGGTGTTTACTGAATCAGTAGCTGTTGTTTCTTCTGAAATGACAACATTTGGGTAGGTCAGCCAGATTGATGGACTGACCAAGAATGTTTTGTAGAGCGTGTGTGTGTGGGGGTGAAAGAATCTCATCAATTCTGCAGGTTTTTTTTACTTTTAAGGTATACTTTGTAACACTCAAACCTAAATCGAGCCTCTATTTGACCCTCTGGGTTAATAGATTGAGATTTTGTTTATGGATTATGACTTCACTTCATTACGCATTTGCTTATTCTATATTGGCCCACCCAACTGCACACGGCCTTAAATGGTGCCGTAAATACTTTTTTTTTAAACCAAAAGCTTTATCGTGAATTGTGGTTGATTGAAATTTATATTAGTTGTACTACAGATGTTTCTAGAATGCCGTAGCTATATCATCACCATGCTGCCTTAACCGACTGAACATGCAATGTTTTGTGAAGGTCTAGGCAACACTCTGCTGACAAAGGCCTTCTCATCCGAACGCCAGCTGATCTTGAACTTGACTTTTTTTTTTTCTTTTCTTTCATGCTGTGTTTTTCTTCTAAAAGATTGTTAATGTGGGTGTGTTTTTAAATTGTACAGATCAGATCATATGCCTTCACCAAAGTGTCCTGAATAAATCTGTGGAAGGTATACATGTTCTGATAGATTTCCGTTTTTCATTAAGTAGACCTAATATCCCCTTGAACAACAAAAAGAAACATGTTCTTATCTAATCTTCCTTGTTAAATGAGTATAATAAAGTGCAACCACAGTCTCCACAAGTGGTGGCCATACAGTATGTTCAGATTATATGAAAGTACACAAAGGAAATCAAGCTACTGGTCAACACTGAGTACATTGCTCTTTTATAACACTGTGACAATGTGACCAACAAAAAAGTGCACTATGAGGTTTGGAAAGATAATATGCACTAGTTCTTATAACACGTCAGTGTTTAATTAGTTCAGTTATTGCACATATACAATGCAAACCGAACTGCCCCAAAATGGTTGAGACTTCATTTTTTTTAGGTTTCTGAATGGCAATGTCAGGGTTGTCTGTTAGGCATTAGGTATTTTGCGTGGTAATGGGAGATTGGGTCAGATTTATGAGCAAGACTTTAATGAGAAGGTTGAATGGTTACAGGAAAAAAAAAAACACAACCTGTTAAACTTGCTGGTTGGACTAGCTTCAGTGAGGTCTTCTTTATTACATCCTCATTTGAGCACAAAAGCAAGAGAGCAATTGTTTTCAGATTTTTGTGTTTGACAGACAGATTCAATATTTTCCCTGATCAATTTCTGTTCACTATAGCATAGTGCATAGAGCAACTCAAGCTCTTGAATATGAAAAACAGTCAGCTACAGCTGTCTGTTTTCTGTAGGCTACAAACCGGGTTTGAGGAGTTTTGCATTTTTGTTTGTCATTGCGGAAACATGTCAACAGCCAGGATGGGAAACTAAATGCCTCCTGCCATTTAGTTTTAGCTGGCATGCGGGAAGTAATGGGTTGCTGCCCTCTGGTGGATATTTTAATACAGGACGTTCTTGATAACAATCCCAATGCGTTGTTAATGTTTTGGACGTCATTCTAGCTCAAGGATGTTTTGTGACAACACATTTTATTCCTTAATGACAAACAAATATGAGCGTGTACAGTTGGTGTAATAAACAAATAAACGCGCACGTTTGTTATTACATAATATCACAGACATGTTTGTGTACCGAAGCCGAAGTTATTTACATGAATGTAACTTAAGTTTGTGATTTGTGTGTGTCCTTATCATATAACTATATAATAACCCTTGCATGTCCTATTCACTTGAAGAGTTCCTGTGTTGTTACGTTTGACCACCAGATGGCGCTGTAAGATCATATTATCTTAACTAGACTATTTGACTGTTTAGTATTAGGTGCATCTTCAGCAGAGATATAATGCCGTATATCATCTAAATTAGAAGTTAGCTTACTTCTACTAAATGTATCTGCTACATAGAAGTGCAACACATATAGACTACATCCCATAGAAATACAAGCCTTGTTTCTATGACAGAAGTAGGCTAGGCAACATGTAGCCTATCAGAAGTATTAAACATGCAACCTACAGTATCTGTAGGCCTACTAGGCTATATGCAGTAGCAGGGCTAAACGTGTGTGTGTGTGTGTGTGCGCGAGAGAGCGAGAGAGAGAGAGAGAGAGAGAAAACATGGCAGCCACATGCTGTGGTCGCTTTCCCTCAGAACTCTGGGTAATGGGCTGAAACGCTTCCTCCGCAACTGGCCCACAGCTGTCACGTTATGCAATGCAGCCCTCCACACCTGCTGTATGGGCCGGCCTACTGTGTCTCTGCAGCCGGAGGAACCCAGATAAACCCACGCAAACCAGACCTGTAGCCGGCGAAACCAACCCACGTCCTCACCGCAAAACACTGAAACATCTGTCAGTCAGCGGTAGACTCCACCCCCTCCAGGCCGACCCTGCTTGTCATATAATGGCCCCCCAGCTGCCGTGATGGATCAAACAGCGAATGGCTCCTGCAGCGCGGCAGCAATATGGGGAGTTGTGTATGTGCAGGGTAACACAGTTCAGAATGGGTTGACTGGAACCCCCATTACCTCCTGGCCGTGCCAAATGATATTAATCAGGTCTGAGCCATATTGTCACTGTAACCTACTGTTTTCTGTATTTGCTCTTTAAAATATGTAGCCTATTAACGCCATTAGTTGCTTTACCTGTTTATCTCTTATACAAAACAACAACATGATGTTAAAATACAAGGTGCTTTAATGGGGAATAAAAACAGTGCAGATGCTAATCATTCAAAAAGTTATTACTATATTAATATAAATGCTTATGATTGATCAGATCACTTTCCGTGTTGGTACATTTGAAATATTTCAGCACTGTCACAAATGTGTCTGTTGGGAATGATGCAATGCTATTCAGTTCATGTGACAATACATAAATGCTTAGGCTGCTTATACTTACTTATTTCTATAGTTTAGTTGTGGATATTTGTACATACAGCATTGTGTAACTTGATCGTCAACAACACACCCTATACATACACAAATGCTATTCGCATGACAAACAACTTAGCTACTTCTTAAGCCAAATGACAAGAAGGACTTTTAACTGTACCTTCTGCTTTGACTGGCATATTAATGCAGCGGTAAAGCATAGCTTCATTCCACTAAGAAACATAGACACAACCAAGGCACACCTATCAGTAAAAGACCTGGAGACTCATATCATTTCTAACCTGCAATGCTCTGTAGCCAGTATTCCCTACCCTGCCTAACTGGTCTATAATGCATCTCCCAGACTACTAACAGGAGCCCGTTAGAGAGAGCACATCATGCCTGTCTTCTATCCACTGCGTGACTTGCCTGTCAGGTTCAGGGTTGAGTTTAAGATACTTATTTTGTTGCTTGTGAAGCCTTAAATGATCATCAGGCGCCTCATTGCATTGCAGATCTCCTCATCAGGCATGGCACCTCCTCCAGCTCTCTGATCCACCACCCAAACTCTTCTTTCAGTGTCAGTGCTCATACTGAAAGGTGGTCAAGCGTGGTCAAGGCTCTGGTTGTTTTAAAGTGTGTTCTATAAATACAGCTCACTTTATGCGACATATTATACAATATATAGTATACCATATATTACTATATATTATACCATGAATTTGTATATATTAATAATAAAACACTATATTTTCACAGAGAACAAAGATATATTCACAATGAAATTGTGACCTCATGGTCCATACTCATCTACCTTCACAGTTGAGAACACACAGGAACCTGGCCGGTTCTCTAACATTAAACTCACTATAATAAATATAAATGGTAATTAAATAAATGTTTTGTTTTTGACGTGTCGATAAGGCTGTCTCTCGAGTGAGGTGAAACTTATCCTTAACCTCTTCCGTCCAGTTAACATAAACAACTGTGCTGAACGTCTGCTACATACTGTATACCGTAAGATCAACGACATTCTGGAAGTGAGGAAGTTCGTTCTCATGGGATGTTAGCATTGTCACTCAAAGTCTGTAGCCTTTCTGTAATTCCTGTAATTCCGGTGCAACGATGCTTTATTTACTCATTTCAGTTGTTACATTTATTTTAAGCAGTAACAGTAGCCTACTTATCTAACAGATATACAATACTTGGCATCTGCACGTTTAACATCTGACTTTGTCATTGAGGTACGTAGTTGGTTGTTGTGCGTGTCAGTCAACATACATCTCCTGTCCTGAAGGCAGGTCTTGACGCAGTTAGCCAGCCCAGTGTGTCCCAGACATAGATTTATTGGTCCCAGACTTTAAGGCGGGTCTTCACCAGCGCTGTGTCCCAGACTAGGCTCTGCGAGACTAGGTGAAACCCCTCCTCTGCTCCTCTCCCCTCTGGACTTCCTGACTCCTCCAGCCTGTTTCCTGCGGCAGGAAACTTTCAATGCTGCCAAGGGGAGGAGGTGAGGAAAGAGGAGGCGAGGGGAGGAGAACAGAGGAAGGAAGAGGAGAGGAGTATGAAGGTGTAGAGAGGTTTGTGTCTGGGGAGGGAAGGGTTGGGTCGGAGGTCAGAGATCACTGGGTCAACACATAGGCTGGGCAATGTGTGCCGGGTTAATGAGTTCAGTCAGACCTCTCTGTCATTGGCTGTCATTACTTGCTGTTATGTGGATCCACCAATAGGATTGCTGCAGAGATCCAACAATGGCGGTCGTGTTGGGTCAACATCCAACATGTGTTTATGTTTATTCACACAAAATGCGAACATGTAAGAAATATAAGTAGCCTATACAAACTTTGCATGTAGCCTACATTTAGTGGATATTGAATGTATAGTAATACTATATACAATGGAATGTACTATCATATAATATTGTATGATAAATAGTTTATAGATTATGAAATATTCATATAAATTGAATGCTAAGATATTGCTTGCTAGTTTATGTGATGGCTGCATTTATTTTCATGTTAATACTTAGAATATAGCATTGTTAATTAGTTGTACAGCAACAAACCACTTGTAGTTGAATTACCTTTTGCAGCTCTATTAAAAATATATCTGGTCTACTTTAAACACGGTCAATGTTATTCTTTACTTTGTAAACTCTAGTCTAGGTTGTGAGTTGTCATGATTTATGGCACTCGCCTGTGGCTCATGTTGTAATGTAACCATAACAACTCACACTCATGTTCTCTTCCTTAAATATATAAGCAGGAGTATTTACATATTGTGGCACACCATTTATACCCATCCCAGTACAAAACATTATGTAAACTGCTTTGACATGTTTTGCATTTAGTAGACACTTTTATTTAAAGCCACTTACAATTAATACATTGTTCAATAGCAGAATAGACCAGTTATCGTAACTAATATTCAGAATGAATAATGACAGCAGATTGTCATCCGAGATTCATTATTTTTACACCATACATTGATTACCTATTAACTTATCATTCACTCATCTAAACAATAGCAGCCTCAGTATCTGCAAAGTGCTTGAAAACATACTACATACAGCTGTGGATAAAATTTAGAGACCACTGTGCATTGTTTACTGTGAAGTTAAAACATATAACAGAAATAGAAAAAGTATATACACGTAGATCTAAAAATACATAAATTGCATGTAAGTAAAACAAATAAAAGTATAAACAGTAAAAATATGAGAAAATGCCGCTATATATATATATATATATATATTAGAGCTGGGCAAGTTAACGCTGTATTATGATAAGACGTTAATTAACGCATGAATTAATTATTTCTCCTGTAGCAGCCGAGGTGGTAGTAGATCACGGTGCTCTGGTTGGGGCCTGGACCTGGCCCATTGGCTGGAGGCAGCGTGGAGCAGGTTGGAGTTTAATTGCATAGGCCACTGACCTCCTAAACACACACGCACATACACACACTGTGTGGTAAATGACCTGCTGTGCTTAGTGAGCTGTTTGTGGTTGGGTTTAGAGCGTGTGTGTGTGTGTTCATTGTTAAGATCAACTTCCCAGCCTGTCACCTTCAGGTCACATGATCATTAGTTCAGGATGACCCTTGACCTCTTCACTGTGAGCTGTGTGTGTCTGCGCTTGTGTGTGTGTGTGTGTGTGGGGGGGGGGGAGCAAAAGAGCTAGAGATTAGAGAGAAATATGTTGATTGACACACACACACACACACACACACACACACACACACATTGCCACACACACACACACACTATCACACACACAACCACACACACACACACACAAACACACACACACACACACACACGTGGGCAGACCTGCTCGAAGAACAAGCTTTTGTATTTACTTTACTACAATGTTTCCAATGTCTAGTGTGAAATTAAATGTATAGTCAGTGATTGTAAGCTAATTGTAAGCTAATTTGATTTGTCATATTCACCACATATCTCCTTGCTTTGCTCTAGCTTACCGTTCTCTGTGTGTGTTGAAAACATAATCTGATACTTCTACCCTGGCTCTGTAAATATGACCAAAGCCGCAGAGTTACGATGTGTGTGGGGGCGGAGGGATGTTGTTTTGATTTGAGATCGAAGTTAGCAAGCGTTCTGGAGAATGACTGACCCCGCCTCCAAAGACTCAATTAAACAGTGCCACGGTGAAAGTTACTCACGTGTGTACTATTCACGTGCACTGTTACCAAGGAGTGGATCAGTAGCATTAGGCACTGGTTGTCTGTCTGTGTGTGTAAAGGGTTGACTGCACGTATGAACGTATGAACGCATTCCCAGTTGGTATTCCAATTAAAACACACACGCACATGCACACACTCTCTCACACACACTCTCACACACACACACACACACACACTCACACACACATACTCACCCAAGGGGTGGACAAGGGGTCTTAACGTGATTGTTTGTTTAACTGATATCCTAATCTTTGCTGGTGCTGTGTGTGTGTGTGTGTGTGTGTGTGTGTGTGTGTGTGTGTGTGTGTGTGCGAGCGTGCGCGAGTGCACGTGAGTGTGTGTGTGTGTGTGTAATCCTCATAGCTCTACAGCAAAGATGCAGTGCTAACATGTCAGCCCCCGAGGGAGAATTGATAGTTGAGATCAGTTTTCTGTTTCAACAAACCAACACTAGCCATGGCGTGCTGACATGTTATCGCTAATCAATAAATAACAGCTTTTTAATGCTTCATAACATGGTGTCATATTAATATATTCAGCATTACATAATGAACTATCTGTTAGCCTGCAAACAAGGTAAAAGTTGTTTGCTTAAAGATGAATCCTTCTAACCTTTAATAAGCAGCGACTCCTGGTGATATTTTATTAATAAATATAAAGTAGACTCAATAAAGTTGTCTCTAACAAGTCTAATGTCTTCGTCTTTGGCCTGCCAGTCGTCTACTCTTTAGATGGAGCTCAGATAAATCTGCCAACAGCGGGAGCAGATAAACTCTTCTACAGCAGAGCGGCATCAAGTTTCTCTAAAGGCTCTGTGAAGGCCGGCTCCTCGGGGCGATCAACATGATGTCCAGACAGGAGATGTGTTTGCCCCGCCCCTCTGCTCTGATTGGCTGGGGGAAGAGGGGGGAAATGGGATCCCAAATCCAGACTTCTCAGTTGGGAGATAAACTTTCCTGCGTTTAGATGGAGAGAGAGAGAGTGAATGGGACACAGAGGATGATAATATTATTATAATCTTCTAGAATTACCTCCCTGAAATATTAATGGTTTTCCTCTGCTTTTCAAAAACAAGGTAATTACATTTTTGTTTTCATTTTTATATATATTATATGTAAGTTGCATAATAAAATGCATGGCATTTTGTTCTGGTACATTGTAACCAAAATGCCAGAGACTTGAGTCTATAAACTAAATGTATTTTAGCTATCACAGCTACATTTACATTTAAGTTATAATAAATATATAAATATAACTTATTATGTAAATTATAACATACTGTACATCTAAGTTATAATCTTTAATTATAGTTTTTTGTGTTTTGTTATGATTGTTTAGGATTTTCAAAGAATGTTTCTTAACAACAACACAGTTTCATATTAAGTGCGGTAAATACGCTTTGCCGTATACCGCACCGTTTGTAACCCTAATTTGTATTGTGTGTGTGTGTGTGACTTGTGTATGTGTATGTGTATGTGTGTCCTGTGTGTATGTGTGTGTGTGTGTGTGTGTGTCTTGTGTGTGATGTGTGTGTGTGTGCGTGTGTTTTGTTTGTGTGTGTGTGCATGTGTCTTGCATGCGTGTGTCTTGTGTGTGTGTGTGTCTGCCTTGTGTGTGTGTGTTTGTGTGCGTGCATGTGTCTTGTGAATGTGTGTGTATGTGTGTGTATGTCCTGTATGTGTGTGTGTTTGTATGTGTCTTGTATGTGTGTGTGTATGTGTCTTGTATGTGTGTGTGTGTTTGTGTGTGTGTGTTTGTGTGCGTGCATGTGTCTTGTGAATGTGTGTGTGTGTCCTGTATGTATGTGTGTGTGTGTCCTGTATGTGTGTCTGTGTCCTGTATGTGTGTGTGTGTGTGTGTGTGTGTGTCCTGTATGTATGTGTGTGTGTGTTTACACAGTGAGTGAGTCACAGCTGACTTCCCGTCATGCTCCTGCTGGTCTTCCTGCTGCCCTTCCTCCTGGCTCTCCTCACTCTGTGTTCTGGGCTCGGTGCGTCTGACCCGGACTCCCTGACCGTCGTGTACCAGGTGTGGGAGGAGCAGGTGGCCGGGACACGGGTGGGGCACCTGGCGGATGACGTCCGTCGGGGGGCCGCCAACGGCACGGGGCCGCTGGAGGACTTCCAGGTGGTGGAGCACGGCCGCACCCTGCCCTTCTCCGTGGGCACGCAGGACGGCGTCATCACCACCCTCCACCGGCTGGACCGCGAGCAGCTGTGCCGAGCAGAGGAGCGGTGCGAGCTGGCCTTCAGCATCCTCTACAGGCGGGCCGGGGCGGTGCACTACCTGCGCGTGCTCGTGGAGGTGCTGGACCTCAACGACCACGCCCCCGCCTTCCCCGGTGCCCGGCAAGAGGTGGAGATCTCGGAGGCGGCGGGGCTCCGCATGAGGCTCCCGCTGGACCGGGCGGAGGACCTGGACGCCGGCCCCAACGGCTTGCAGAACTACACCCTGCTGTCCCCCAGCCGACACTTCGCCCTGGAGGTGCGCGCGGCCCCGGGCGGCGGGGCCGTGCAGGCGGAGCTGGTGGTCGCTGCGGAGCTGGACCGGGAAGCGAAGGCCTCCTTCGAGCTCACGCTGCTGGCCTGGGACGGGGGGACGCCGCCGCGCTCCGGGAGCACGCTGGTGCACGTCAGCGTGCTGGACTCCAACGACAACAGCCCGTCGTTCGAGGACCCCGCCCCCATGCTGCAGCTGTCGGAGGACACGGCCAAGGGAACCGCGGTGCTCCAGCTGAGGGCCTCGGACCCAGACCAGGGGCCCAACGGGGAAGTGGAGTACTCCCTCAGCCGCCACGCCCCTCCAGAGATCCAGAGACTCTTCGCCGTGGACCCCCAGAGCGGAGAGCTGGCCCTGAAGGCCCCGCTGGACTACGAGGCCCGGCACGCCTACGAGGTGGACGTCCAGGCACGGGACCGGGGTCCCAACTCCGTCCCCTCCCACTGCAAGGTGCACGTCAAGCTGATGGACGTCAACGACAACGCCCCGAGGATCCACGTCACGTGGACGCCTCCGGACTCCCCCGTCGCCACAGTGATGGAGGGGGCTCCGCGGGACACGTTCCTCGCGCTGGTCATGGTGTCGGATGCTGACGCCGGCGATAACGGCCGCGTGGATGCACTCATCCGGCCAGGCTCCGGGCCGTTCCGACTCAAGAGGATCCACGGCGACAACTACATGGTGGTCACCGACGGCAACCTGGACCGGGAGACGATTACGAGCTACAACGTCACCCTCCTGGCCCGGGACAGCGGGGACCCCCCGCTTTCCTGCGCCAGGTACCTGGCCGTCCAGGTCCTGGACGAGAACGACAACGCCCCCGTCTTCTCCCAGGTGCGCTACAGCGCCTCCGTCAGGGAGAACGACGCGGCCGGCGTCCCCGTCCTGACGGTGGAGGCGCGGGACGCCGACCTGGAGCTCAGCGGCATGGTGTCCTACTCCATCCAGGAGTCCAACGACCTGGGGACGGCCACTGCCGCGTTCTCGGTCCACCCCTCCAGCGGCGTGGTCAGTGCGCGACGGCCGCTGGACTACGAGGACTCTCACAGCTACTCCTTCGTCGTGATGGCGGTGGACCAGGGACGCCCGCCGCTCACCGCCACCGCCACCGTCCATATCGACGTGCAGGACGTCAACGACAACCGGCCGCTCATCACGGAGCCCAAGCCCAAATGGGGTGTGGCCTCGTTGAGCGTGCCGGTCGACGCCGATAAAGGTGAGATCGTGACTGAAATAGACAACAGGCTGCAGGAGCATTCCACCGCCCCGTCCGTCGTTCCGTCTTCTCGACGTGGACTGACGGGGTTCCTGGCCACGACTGTCAAGGCTGAAGATCCCGACTCCGGGCCCAACGGACAGCTCACATTCTCGGTCGGCGATAGCAACCCTTCTGGTCTGTTCTGGTTGGACAGCAGCTCGGGCCAGCTGTTCGTCAACGCCACCAACGCCACGGAGCTCATCGGGAAGACGTGCACGGTGGACATAACCGTGGCCGACATGGGCACGCCCAGCCTGGTCGCTACGGCAACGCTGGAGGTGACTTTCATCAACCTGAAGGACCATTTGAAGAATTCGTCGCCGGGCAACCGCGGCCACCTGAGCTTCACCACGACCATGGCCGTCTGCCTCGGCGCCACATGCCTGTTGCTGCTGCTGGCCGTAGCCACGGTAACCACCTTCTGTCGCCCCGAGAAACGGGACCGCCACGCCTACAACTGCCGCACGGCAGAGTCCACCTACACGCGGCATCCGCGCCGGCCGCAGAGAAACATCCGCAAGTCGGACATCCAGCTGGTCCCCGTTCTCCGGGGCCGCAAGGACGAGCCACCGGGGGGCCACGTTGAGACTCGACCGCTGGGGGCGGAGCCAGCGGACAGGGTGTACAACGGCGTGCCGTCATCGCCCAGCGTCCAGTCCGGCCTGGACGGAGACGGCAGGGTCCCGGGCCGCTCCAAAACGCTCCGCAAACCGGGCAGTATTGAGCTGGACAGCAGCCTGCCGCACTCGGCCGCCGCCCCCCCCTGCTCCTCCTCCTCCTCCTCCTCCGCTGCCTCCCGGACACTGCGGAGGGCGAGGGACCCCTCCTCGTGCTCATCCCCGTCGCGCGGCAACACGCTAAAGCGTCACGGCAACCCTGCGGAGGAGGGGGTGGGGTCTCAGCAGGCCACTCTGAGGAGGCCCAGGGGTTCGGAGGGCGGGGCCAGCACGGACGCCGAGCATGCCCGCATCCTGAGGAATCTGGTCAGGCTGTCCATGGCCGCATTCGGGGAGAACCTGGAGCTGTCGTCGGCCTCACCTGACGTCCAGGTATGCGACGCCCAGTTTAGATGTTCTGCGTTAAAGGTATGCTCAGCGATTGTAAGCTAATGAACTGTTTTTTTGTAAAAAGTTCACCAAATATGTTCCCAAACTTTTCAGTTCCCAAAATAACAGTGCCAGAGACTCACGACCCCCGCTATCCCCAGAGCATAACAGCCATAATATTATTTTATAGTATTTTAATATAAGCAGAAAACATAATTGTAATGCTATTATTCAATAACTATGCATGGTAAATAAATTCAACTAGTTATGTCTTGACAGTTGAAAGTTGTCGCTGACGGCCATTTTGAGAATGAGAAATGGTTGCCATGGGTGTTGAAAATGCATGATGGCTCAATATCCACATTTTTTTTCAATTGTTTATGTCTATAAGTGTACCAACTTTTATGCTTTTATTACAAAATGCACAATTGTTATAAATTTATTAGCTAATCTGCACCACTAAATGTATAAACTGTACTACTAACAATTCTGGCTCAAATATGCTATTTCTAATCATTTAAATGTTATTTCACATATGAACATCATCTCGTGACCACCTCCTTTGTGTCTCGAGACCCCCACTTTGAGAACCACCGCTCTAGTTAACCGCTCTCTGTGCGTGTTGAATAAATAGTCTGATACTTCTACACAGCTCTGGCTCCGTAAATAGGAACAATAACAAAGTGGCGAACACCCCTCACAACAACAATGCTCCAGCCTTCGCAATGTGTTTCCAATGTGAGGCCTCCTTCTGAGGGAACACCCTGTGGAGAGGTGTTTTTGTTTTTATTTGATTCTGAAGTTGGCAAGCATTCTTGAAAATGAGTTACTACACCTTGAATGAATGGTGGCCTAGTGGATAGCACTTTGGCCTCACAGCAAGGAGGTCCTGGGTTTGAACCCTCATGAGTTTGCATGTTCTCCCCGTGTCTGAGTGGGTTTCCTCTGGGTGCTCCGGTTTCCCCCACTATCTACAAACTTGTTAGGTTCACCCTCCAGCCAGAGACACTGGCTCCAATCTGGAGTTGGTCCCCAGCGGCTGCCCACTGCTCCCTTGATAGATGGGTTAAATGCAGAAGATGCATTTTGCTATGTATATGTGACAATAAAATAATTAGAATAATAAGACTTGTTCGTTTTGGAGGGAAAACTGACATTCTTCATGGTGATTGACTCTGCTGAGTCTAAGCAATCTGCTGACCTCGGCAAATGATCCAGCATAGCTCTGGTCGCTTAGTTACAACCCATGGAAAGACAGGAACAATTAAACAAATGTAGAATTTGGAATGAAACACATGAATACTTGACGCATACTATGTGGTCTAGACCCTAATGTACACAGAGGGTTTTCACATTCCACTAATGTTCAGTGAATGTCATGTCTCGTCACAGATGTTTTCTTTTAGAGCTTCCTAATTAAGTTTTACCTCTCTGCAATTGGAGATACGGCTCAGTGAAAGCCATTGTAACACAACGCACACAGTGGGTGTGTTACAATGGATTTCACTGAGCGTGTGCGTGTGTGCGTGCGTGTGTGCGTGCATGCCTGTGTGACCAACTATGTCTTTTCAGTTTAACAAAACACCATCAGCTTGTAACTTTTAACCCCCCCCCCCACACACACACACACACACACACACACAATATGTGTTTATACACACAGTGTGAAATAATCACAGCGTATGCATATATAACAGGATAGATGATATGTGTTAACAACATATGGATTGGATCTGCACAAGTACTGAGGGCCCTCCAACATAGATTTAGTCCTCAGCAGCCGAAGATGTATTGATTTGAAAGACCCTGAAGTGGTTCGAGGAGAAAAGGCAGTATAGATCACACACATCCCTTAACAGGATGTTGCTTATTTGTGTTGTCAAGGCAGCTGAATGCTTTGCTTTGTAAACCATAAATGTATCATCACTTCCGATATATTGACATTGA
>JAODUK010051526.1:0-19013 GCA_027564635.1 Typhlichthys eigenmanni
TTATATCTCCACACTGGCCTGGGAACGTCTCGGGATCCCCCAGTCAGAGCTTGCTAATGTGGCTCGGGAAAGGGAAGAACATAAAGGTTTGCTAACACATTTCTGTCATGGAGAATAGAGTTAAAAGTGTAAGCACAAGTTGGATAATGCAAATTTTATCAAACTGAAATATTACTCCATTTACATGATTTAACTATTGCTGTGTTTGTTTTCAAGGTTACATTTTTTCTGCTGTGTTTTGGTAAAACAGACTTATTGACAAACCTCCCTAAAATAATAGTCTCACTTTAGATTATATGTATTGTAAACCGTCAAATATTCAATTTAAATAACTATATAATTAGTATTGGTAAGTTATATTTAATAGTTTCTGATACACTACTCCCCAATTCCCCAATTCTAGCATTTAGAAGTTACATAGGTTATAGCAGTTCTATTAAGAACTTATTGTAGTTTCCTCTAAAATAATAAAAAAGAAGTATTGATTGTGGTATCGATAAAGACTCGAATAGTTACAGTCTCGAAAAAGGAATCAATATTAAAAATGAACGATCCCCATCCCTACAGTCTTGTGATTGGTTTGTTGGTTGTTCATGTGGAGTGCCACATGAACACTTCAGAGTGAAGTGCTTGTCCCTGCATTGGTTCAGCTTTTGTTCACATCACAGCCATACAAGTATTTTTTCCCTGTAATGTTACTTGGTCGTGAGGTGGAAAAAATGGTGGAGCGGATAAACAGATATATCAACCCGTTGCCATTCACACATGACCCAATGCAGGAACGGTCCCTGTAAAATGCAGGGATATACGACATGTGTGAAAAGGCCATTATACTTTGAGCCATACAATATAGGCTGTAGTACAGGAGTAGCCACCCAGCTAACAAGGAACGTAACTGAGACATTT
Organism: Typhlichthys eigenmanni; assembly: GCA_027564635.1. Classification (NCBI taxonomy): domain Eukaryota; kingdom Metazoa; phylum Chordata; class Actinopteri; order Percopsiformes; family Amblyopsidae; genus Typhlichthys; species Typhlichthys eigenmanni. The sequence continues at coordinate 907 of JAODUK010051526.1, forward strand.
GCAACGTTACTATTAAGTCTCTAAGAGGTACTAAACATCATAATACATTTGGGACATCACAGGCACATTCATAACGTTTCTGTAAAGTCATATATATAGGTCTCAAATATCAGTAACAATGCAGACCTTTTGGGAACATTAACAACATCACTCTGAAGTCCTTGAAGGTTGTGAACATAATGTAATTTTATAGATGTCCAGAGAACATTTCCAAACGTCTGAGTGGTGGTGAATGTCACAATATATTTTGGACTTTATAGGCACATTCATAACGTTTCTGTAAAGTCATATATAGGTCTCAAATATCAGTCACAATGCAGACCTTTTGGGAACATTAACAACGTCCCTCTGAAGTTCTTGAAGGTTGTGATAATGTAATTTTATAAATGTCCAGGGAACATTTCCAAACGTTAGATGATTGTCAACATAAAACGCGACACTCACAGGAATGAAAAGACATTTTGTCTACGTCAGGTGGTGTTATGTTTTTAACGTTGGCATTCTTAGAAGGAATTCATGTTCTCTGTACATACTCTAGACGTTCAAATTATATGTGATATTACAATCATATTTATAACATTTAAAGTATAAGTCCTTCACAATATCTTGATGTCACATGACATTTAGAACTTGTTGGACTTACTGTAAACGTTATAGATATGATTAATATCACCAGTTTAACAAGGAAACATTTGAGATGTTAGTATTATGTCTAATATGACGTTATAGGCACATGCTGAGTTTAAAGGACAATTTATTACGTTATCTGTACGTACTCTAGACATTCTCAACATTTTGTAACTTTGGCGATATTACAGTCACATATATAACGTTAATATAGCAATAATAGTAATTGCTTCACAAGTTCTAAATGTCATAGCCTGTAGTCCTGTATACATTTGAAACATCAGGGCACATTGTAGACCAATTAGGAACGTTATTTGGTAGTCCTTGAAAGGTAAGGTATATTGCATCACTTTGTGATATGCGAGAATGTTACATTTAAAGATATGATTTGTCAATGTATAGACTAATGTTGCTAAAAGATTAAAAACACATGAATCTTTTGCTTGACGTTGATGGAGAAAGTCTTAGTGACTCATATAAATTTTTCAGTGAAGGACTTGCTATAAACATTAGTAACATCACCTTATGTCAACGTCTATAGTACATACAGAGAACGTAACAAATGTTCCTACATAGAACTGACTACCCACAATGCATTGCATCTAATTCCTTACTGTTTTATTCTAATTCCTTACTGTCTTATTCCTTACTGTTGTTTATGTATCTAAGCAGGTAGGCCTACTCAAAATTGTATTTCTAAAGTGTGTTGCATTGTTAATGTTCCTGTATGTTGTTACTGTAAAAATTGTATGATATCAATGTTATATTAATGACACCATGAGTGTAAGCTGTAGAGGAATTATGGTGATCCTGTAAATTTGTATTCTATTCAACACTGCTTGAAATAAATTGATGTAAAATTGGGGGTTTTGAGCTAATGCTACGATTTTGCATTGCACAAATATCTGCTGTGGCAATGAAAGCTTATGGCTGCAGCAAATTACCCCATATATAGTAACAACTCATATTGAGAGGTTCCAAAAAAAGGTATTTTTTCATTGGACGTATAATGCCAATGTGAAACGTTATGCTTGCAATGTGAATAGTACCAACGTGCGTTATGCTTTCTACGTTCAGGAGGAGTTTGTTAGCTGAGTGACTATATCAGCTGTCCATCTCCAGCACCGCTTACCACATCTTTAAGCACTTATCAACTTCAGTCATGTTTACCAAGTAGATGGCTGGATCTCCTGTCAGTACAGTAGGTCTACTGTCAGTACAGTAGGTCTGTTGTTGCAGTGTTTAATTACTGTATAATCAGAATTAGATTCAGAAGAGTTATTTCACTTTTCAGTTGCGCACACTGAAAAAAGAATTCAGCATGGTGTGATTGGTGCAACAACAATATGAGAAAAGAAGAATATATAAAGTTTTAAAAGTACAATCCGATAAATAAAATAAATATAAGTTAAACAACTGAAAACATAAAGAATACACTATGTAATGTACTGTATACAGGCAGCTACAGTATACTGTAGGCAGGTGCAAATGTGTAACACATTGAAACAAAGGTTTGAATAGTTTGATGTACAAAAGTACATGAGTACATGAAACAAACAAAATGTACAGTATACAGTAGATAAAATATACACTACATATATATTATAGCAAATAATAATAAGAACATATTTCATTTGTTATTAACTGCTTTATTATACTGTACAGTATATACAGTTTATGCAATCTAATTGTATGGATTCTGAGTGGATACTGTTTGCAAAAACTTTTTTATTCTCAACAGCAAGTTACTATAACAAACTCAACCATTTCACAGAGTAAAACTTTTAATTGACAGTTAACTGACTTGACATATGTCAGCATAATAAATGAACAGGGAACCAGAGCTTGTGTCTGAAGCTTCTGCCACATAGCTTCAGGAATGTAATTAGATATATGTACCAGTGTCGCTCCTGGTCCTAAGAGAGTTGCTGCACAAAGTCAATGAAGTCAAGTGTGCTGGCCCTTCACAACACACAGATCAATACATTTTAGGGCATACTTCTTGCAGAAAGGTTGCGTGTGTTTATTACAGCTTAGCATTTTGTCATTCCTTGCTCTTCAGCGAGTTTCGGGCATCTTGGTACGGCGATAAGCGTTTGTGAACTGGAATTGTTAGATGAGCACGTGCGTGTGCCTGTGCCCGTGCAATTAAATTGTTTAGTGTAATTTATTGTACTGTACCAATGAGTGGAGAGTGTGTGCGAGTGAGTGTGTGCGCTGAATTGACCAGGTGTGGTCAATATTCGACTGCAGCGTACACTAGAGCTATTTCGTGTCTCAGGCTTTCACAGACATTGGCAGGTTTTGACAAAATGCTTCCAGAAGAAGACTAGCCTTGGGAAATCTATCAAAAACTGCAAACACACAATTGGACTACCCACTTCTATTTCACCCAATCAGACTATGTAAAATGGTATATGGACTGCATTAACAGCACTTTCCCAACCCTCCAGCGCTGTACAGTATAGCCTCACATTCACACACACACACACACACACACGGTGATAACTGGCATGCAAGGCACCGCCTGACCAAATGGAGCAGTTAGAGTTAGGTGCCTTGCTCAGGGACACCCTGACACTTGCTGAGGAGATAGCAGGGTTCGTAGCAGCGACTTCTGGATCACCTGGCACACCGCTCTACCCACTGTGCCACTGCTGTAACAATAAAGAAAAATAAGCTACTGGGGAGCCACACATTCAACGTACGCTCATGAGTGATCATCTAGGGGAAACCTCAGCTGGCTGCTGATTGGCCCGACTGTTTACTATACGGGCAATAAACACTTTAGCATCTCCAGAGCGTGAAATTAGAGCTTGGCAAGATCAGGGTGGCTAGAGGACGACGGGGAAGGGGAGTAGAATTGATAAGTTACAGAGCCCCCCTTTGAGTGTATGTTTTTATGCTATACTCTTGTATTGATGTTTTTGTCTCTTTGTGCATTTAGTATGTTGAGGTAGAGTCCGTAGCTCGTCTCTCTTATTCCATTCTCTTTGTCATTTAAGCCTGCCATCTCTCTCTCGCAATTCAATTTACTTTAGTAACTTAAAAGTTCAAAGACAATGTTGCCAAAGCATGAGAAAACAATAACAAAAACAAAATAGTCTGTGCAACAGTTTGGACAGTGCACGGACATGAACAATAATGTAACATAGCTGTTATACATAGAATATCTCACATCCCACATCAGTAGCTAATATCCTCCAAACGTGTGTCTCACATGTTCGCAAAGGTCACTCTCTCACTCTTTCTTTCACTCGCTCTCTCTCTCTCAACCACTCCTCCCTTCCTCCTCTCTCTCTCTCTCTCTCGCTGTAGCCATGGAGGAGCTTGATGGGGACGAGGTCAGGGTTTCCTCCAGAGGACGTCTTGCTGAGAGAGACATTGTCCAGGTACAGAGTCCCCTCATTGAACAAGGCTCCATGACATAAACACACAGCGATCAACAGTAATGGCCCTGGGGCCAGAGTGTTCACCACACAAATACTCAGTCTTGCCTGCAGGTTGATTAGACTAGTTGTTGTTTGAGTATGTTACATTGCCTTTCTCACCAACACGTTCTCATTCCCAACTCGTCAAATATTGCAGCTTGGTCAATGGCCTTTCTCGTCAAATTTCAATGCGATAGAAAGCCTATGCCATTTTAGGATGAAGACTTCGGTCATTGGCTGTTACGGCAAGAGTTACCACCGGTTTATTTTTAGCTATATGGACATGCAATCTCAGCGCAAGTATTAGCTCCTGGTTGTGGATAAATAATGAATATACAATCAAGACATGTTAAAATGTAATTACTTGAAATCATAGGCTACATAGCCTATGCCGAATATTTCATTTTATGATTTCAGGTAAATACATTCCTCAGATCAGATCACAAAATCGATTATCGACCTTCGGCCAAGGGTGCTCTGGTAGCACGTTCACTTATGAGCATCCTTATGTTTGAACATAAGGATGGGCTGCAGCATCTGCTGTAGCAGAAGCAAAACAGCGGGGGTGGGAGAGCTTTGGAGAAGCCAAGGAGAAAGTCAAACCCAGCCAGCAGGCGCTGGCCAGAGAGCCCTCTCTCTGGGCCTGGTTCCAGACTAGGGGCCCTGGGCTTCCTCTGGGCAGGGTTACTTCTCCTCTTTTATGTTCTTCCATGAAGGGTCTTCTGAACCATTCTTAGTCTGGCCCCTCGCCTGAGACCACGTTGCCTTGGGAGACCCTACCAGGAGCACAAGGCTCCAGACAACACATCTCTCAGGATCACAGGGACACACAAACCTCTCCACCACGGTAATGTGATGGTTCCTGGAGAGGGAATCATCTGGCAGAGACTACATGTGACTTTTTTTCTATTGCACATTGACTCGCGATTGATCGCAATTAACTATACAATATCTTGCGATTAATCACAATTACACATTTTAATCTTTTGACAGCCCTATTATACAGTGATGAATTAGGTTAAAGTGTAATTAGGTCAAGGTTGCTGTAAGATATAGATGTGTGAGCGTGTGCTAAGAATTAGGGATGTTTAGTACAGTACAACGGAGAGGATGAATGGGAGAGGAAGCATCACTCCCTAGATCTGGATGTTAGCATTGTGCGTAATACAATACATTCTGTTAGACTGACTTTCAGCAGATTAACAGCTGCTGTAACATTTTAATACTACATAAATAAAATGTCAGTTCATCTGCCTTTCAGATCTTTTATAAATGCATTTTTTTATTTATAGTACCATTTACGCACGCACATAAATCTTACCATTTCTCAAAATTTAATTATGAAAACAATTTAGGGGCTGTGAATCAAAATTTCCATTTTCATGTGTTCGCTCAGACATGATTGATTGTGATCATGTTGATTGATGTCTTTTTTATAAACAGTTATGAATCCTTTCTCTTGCTGTTAATATGTCATGTTGCTTCTATATTGGCTTTCTTAACGCTATTAGTGACTAAATGTTGTGCATGGCCAGGTGTTAACAAACTAGTAGAATTTCTGACCACTCCCTCAATGTGTATGTTCCACTTTTACCATTTTCTGCAATGTTTCCACATATTCACGCAAAGTTTAGCTGGGTTTTTGCACACTGCTGTAGCGCTATAGGCTACAAGTAGTAGCTCCTGTATTACTGCTCTTCCAGCGCACAGAATGATTTGGAAAATAAATGGTAGCGGGAAAGCTACTGAAGCTAAGTTCAGAGTTAATGTGGTTGTGACGACAACTGATTACACTGTCTGCCTTGCTTATCCCATAGCTCAGTCTGAGCAACAACAAAAAAACAATTGGTACCCTAGCTATGCATTGCTGTTTCCAACCGTTTCTACTGTTCCAATTCTTATTACGTCCCAAATGTCTTTTTGTAACGTTAGGCCGCGTTCAGACGTAACTTCTTTTTGGAAGCTGTCGACCTCTTTTCTACATTATAACCCTATGGAGCGGACCTTGTTTTTAAAAGTGCCTTGGGCGCTGAACTCGAATGGTGCCGCAGGCGCTTTTTTAAGCAGCTCTGGGCTTCTTCAGTTGAGAAAAGTTCAACTTCTCAGAAGAAAATGCCCTACGTCACCTGTGTCCTTTGTCCATAACACACGTTTGCCCATACCATACCGCCACCATGGGACATTCCTGCAGTCAGCATGCCAATTGCACCGCTCCCTCAAAACTTACACCATCTGTGGCATCGTGCTATGTGATGAAACTGCACATTTTCGAGTGGCCTTTTATTATGGCCATCCTAAGGCACACCTGTGCAATACTACAAAACAAAACAGCATACATTTGATTCAATTGAGAGCCAGCACTATATCTATCTCTTTCTAGTGCAATTTGTTTTACTGCTTGGAATTTGTTTTTGGACGAGTGTGATTTCTCATCATAAGCATCTTCAATATCTCCTCCATAGCTTTAATATGCCCACATGTCATCATATCTCCCTGCAGTTTGTCCCGTTCCGAGACTACATCGACCGTTCTGGCAACCAGGTCCTGAGCATGGCGCGGCTGGCTAAAGACGTGCTGGCCGAGATCCCCGAGCAGCTGCTGTCCTTTATGAAGAGCAGAGGAGTTGAACCGCGACCTGCCCTCTCCTCCTCTCCGCTACCAGAGCTGCACAGGCATATCTGACCCTTTGACTCCCTATCCCTGCTGCTACGAGCCTCTCTTACAGTACTGCAACCTTCCTGAAATATAACAACGTATTATTATTATTATTATTATTATTATTATTATTATTATTATTATTATTGTTATTATTATTATTAGAAGCTCAATGGCTATATATACACGGATACAGGATTCCCTGCCATTTAAATCTAATCAAAGGTTCATTAGGAAAATGCAGTTAGATTAACCAAAGTTTTAAAAGCAACAATGAAATGACATGGAAACCAGAGTACACGGTGATATGTGACCCTTGGTCACACCTGGTCTGTCAAACCTGGATTGGAGCCCTGTAATTATTAACAGTCTGGACCCAGAGCCAGGGAAGATACAAAGCACAGATGTTTTCTCTGCACATTTGATTTACTGATACATGATGGACTGTAATGAGAATTTAACTAGAAGTGTCATTACTTTGTCATTAATTAATGAATTCATTGTCATTACTAGATAGAATTCCTGTAAATTAGGAATACAAAACATTTGCCTAATGCAGCTTTAGTGTAAAAAGACACATCAAAATACAGTATATTTGTATAAGTGTGCTGTTTACATGATATATATATATATAAACTTTTAAATATGTTAATATTCTGAATTATGGGGTATATGAGTGCAGGTACCAACAGCCAGGTACTGATATATTTCTCATCACATCGCTCCCCTTTCCCATTTCTATTCATATTCACAACAGAATATGACATCGCTGTTAACAAGTGCCAGTCAAACCCATTATGCATAATAATTCTTCCAGAATGTAAAAAAAAAAAACTCACCTGATCAATAGTACATGGCAGACATTACCTTACAGAGCGACGGTAGCCAAGCACAATAGATGCACGCAAATGTTTTTGTATGCTTGTTTAGCTTGTTTAGTCTTAAATATGTGCGCTTTCTATATGACCATTTCTACCTGCATACACAGCTTGTCCTTTACCTCCTACAAACTGCCAGGGAGCAGCCAGACAAACAGCTGAACAGTAGCCTACAGTCACATCAGACCAGCTACTAGCTAAACTAAGTTATGTGCATATTAAATGTTCTAACAACAAACAGAAGCAGATCTAGTATGGGGGTATATGTTCATTACTGAAAGTTACACGCGCATGCACACGCACACACACACACCTGTCTGCCTGGCCCGCTCCCTCCCTTGCCCAGCGTGAGCATTGGCGGGGTGCAGATATCCCACCCGCTGGTTGAGAAATGCCAGTCTCTCTGGCGGCCCCACAGGGATGAGGAGGAGACCAGAGAGAGACAGGAAGAGAGGGAGGGAGGGTGGGAGGGAAGAGCAAGACGGTTCAAGAGTTGGGGAAGGTGAGAGAAAAAGTGGGAATCGAATGAGACAAAAGGGTGAAATGAATAGCAGAGGAAGGAATCAATGAAGGAATGTTGTCTTTAGTTTCTGTTACAAAAATAACTCACATGAATGTTTTATAGTGCAATGGGAACTCACTCACTGGAGAGCAATAGTTCTGACACACAAAGTTATATTTTTATTCCTCCCTCAATCTCCCCTTTCATCCCGAAGCGACAAATAAAGTGCGATGTGCTAAATAGACATAGTCTGCCACCTTGTGTTGGGTATGTGAGTAGCAGGGTATGCTGATATACGATAAACAAGATCTGATGCAACACGTCCATCTTATGAACGTCAGTAGCAAGCTGTCATTTATGTTCGATGTTTGCATGCAGGTGCGTGTTGACTTATCAAATAGATGCCCCCAATAGTTTTGTTGTATTTTGTGAAGTATACCTCAGACACCAATTCAAGCCAATATATAACCCCTTCGCACAATGATAATATTGCAGCATCATCATTTTAAACTTAATGAAATGTAGCTACAGTACAGCACAATGTGTGTTATCTTTAAACCAAATGGATGGTTTTTGGGTTTTAGCCTCAGTTTTCTTAATGCACTTCTCTAGCTACAGTTATATTTGTCTCTGAATTGTGACAGTGTGATGTAAAAATTGGAGTATCTACTGCAGGGGTGATTATATTTTATTTTTTTATTTTTTTTGTGCTACATTTTGTATTTATATATGCAGTATAATAGTATTGTCAAGTTCTTGCATGTTGGAACAAATGTGGTAATATGTTGAATTTGTTGACTATCATTGCAAAAGATTGACAAAAATGTGACTTTGTGAATATATCTAAGTCCTATTTATGCATACAATATGTGTCATACAATACAGATTGTATTTTTAGAATTGCCTATTCTTACAGAAACCTTGTATAGCTATGCAAAGCAAACATTTTAGGACGTATGAAAAGCAGGTTAGTTTGCTATATGGATGTGTATTTTGACATATTGTTATAGTATTATATGGATTTGCCAACGTGGCCCTACGAGGTCTCTGTAAGAAGTGTACATCCTTGTTTAGATGACAATTGTGTAGAATGTCTTTTGTACAATGGGATTTTTGTCTCTTTAAAGTGAATACATTACACATGCATATTCAGTCAATAAATGCAAATGTAATTGCACATGTAAAATTATGTTCCTGACATTCCTGACATATTATAATATGGTTGTATGGTTGTCATTCTATAATTATTGTTTAATAATGACATGTTAATGTACATACAGGATCGACAACCTGACTTGCTTGAGCCACAAGCAAATTCTATATAAACAAATATATAAATATCTAATATATAAAATGTATAGTGAACTGGAAGAATTTTTACTTCAATGTTTTTTTGTTATGTCAATTTAATGCATCATTGGCAAACATATATCATTACTATTTTTATTTGCGGATTTAATATTTTCAGGTGGCTGACTTTGCTTAATATTTTAGCTACAATATTCAATATTTATTAGAGCTGAATAGATATAATTCAATTGATTTTTGGCTTCAAACCCATTAAAGCACTTTACTATACAAAGTGTATTGTGCGTTATTAAAACAAGTGTGTGATATATATATATATATATATATATATACACACACTTTCATGTGTGATTATTTTACTTTATAACTGGATATACCGTAGCCCAGTTTTTTCCCAAAACAGAATGGCTGTTTGGTGCCCCCTTCTGTTTAAAATAAAAACATAGAACTGCTGGTTAAGTTGTGTCAGGTAAGTATGCGAGTAGGATGTCAAAAGATGGTGTGTGTGTGTGTGAGAGAGAGAGAGAGAGAGAGAGTGGTTGAGAGATAGAGAGCGAGTGAAAGAAAGGGTGAGAGTGACCTTTGCGAACATGTGAGACACACAGGTTTGGAGGATATTAGCTACTGATGTGGGATGTGAGATATTCTATGTATAACAGCTACAGTATGTTACATTATTGTTCATGTGAGCAAATGCAAGTGAGTCATTTAATGAATTAATTATTGAGTGTATGTGTTTGTCGACACTGACACATATAAGGCTATGTGTTTTTCTGACGTCATAAGACTCCCTCAGAGAGGCTGAGATGAAAGAGAATATTTATCATGGTTTGGCTGGTTACCTGCAGATAGCAGCAACAGTACAGGATTAAAAACTGTCTCTAAACAGATTGTTTCTATTAGGGGGTGCTACACAGAGGAGCCTGCATTGCTGGACCTGTGTTGATGGCCTATTAAACGTAATGACTTAAAGAGGCAGGGCCACCTTTTCCCTGATGTAAACATGCTGCTAAACAAGGTGTTGTTCAACAGCTAATAGTCAGGGTTGGAACACCACACCAGAGTAAAGTGCGATAGCAGGGGAGTTATTAGACATGACCCTGGTTCATCTCCCCTCATTCTTGTTTACTGGCTAGTGGCTACCTTCTCTCTCCTCACAACAAGTAGATACTGATGTCATCAAAGCGTGTGGGTTTTTTTATTGGGATGTGGAAAGAAACATGCAGCAACATCTGGCAAAAACGTGCTCCCTTTAAAGGCACTTGAACAAACCAGGTTTTGTGGGACTTTGGGTAATAGGTCAGAGAGACTTAGCTCAGGGAAACTTTGGGCAAATATAAATGGACCCTGTGAGTAAAAACAGGAATGAAAAAAGACACAAAATAGGTCTGGAATGTACCCACCGCTTCTTTTAAGCTGCCAGAACTCGAAAGACTTAAATATTTATTTACGAATTAGTATTAGCAATGCTACAGGCGATACATTTTTTTTTTTACTAATGCAGTTTAATTTGACTATGGACTACGAACTTCTACTTTCAAACTAATTAGGGATTAGCACATTTTATAGTTACAGGGTCCAAAGTAATGTTGCTTATACTATACAGTAATAATAGTTTTTAAATATTGCTTTTTCAGTGCCAAATGTGAAATGTGAGATATTAAATGTAATTGAATGCTCAAGACTGTAGTCAAATTGAACTGACTACTGCTTTGTGTTTTCAGCAATAAAAATGCACTCTTTCTATTATTACACTTACCTCAACTCTCGGCTGTGCTTTATACACATTTAGTTGTCCTTATCCTCTCAACTGAGAGGTGTTACATTTAGAAATGAAAGTGAAATGTAGCCAGCGTAAAATGTTGTCTCACTGGAGGGTTTATTGAGATTGAAGGCCTTTGATAGAAGTAATAAATAAATAGTAGTAATACATATAAATATTGTGCATTGTATAATATATATTACTAATACCTGCTCTATGTCTCATAGTATAGAAAGACAATGATTGGGTTAAAAAACCTAAGTTAAATAGCCACCAGGTGCAATGAAATATTGACAGGAAAGGACATCATTGTTCTCACACTTTTCTTTAATGATACTGTCTCGAACAAGGTCCGTTCAGAAATATGGCTGTTGAATGTAAAATAGTGACTCAGTTCTTTATATTCCTCATGGTCTAATCTGCTGTGGTCTAAGCAAGAATGTCCAAGATGAGGTTCTTGGTTTAATCACAAGGTCCTACTGGGCATATCCTTTGCAAATATACAGTACCTGTTTCCATTTAAATGATCAAATAGTTTGAGAAGGGCTAAGTAATAATAGTTAATCAGTAGTTACATGTTGAAGAAATATAATTTTAAAATATGGCGTGGGGAGACATAAAGTGTACAGTATACTGTATACAGCCAGGATACGCGCTTAGCAGATCTGAATAAATACAAATCTTAGTTTGTGTGTGTCTGTAAGCAGTTTGAATTAGAACTACAGCAAGGGGAGGGAATCCATTACTTGGAGGCATAATATTGTCTTTGAAGCGTAGCCGTAGCTACAGCAACACCAACACCAAACACTGCAGCCACTGTCTTGAAAAATAGCAATAGTTAGGACATGAAAAATCTGGAAAACAAGGCCTGTGATGACAGAATACACACACACACATTTTATTGTGTGTGTGAATGTACTTGTGTGAGGAGGCCTGCCACTTCAGTGATGTCAAACTGTATGGTGTCATGTTTAATAGTCTTCTTTTAGGAAATACAGTAGTCATTCAGTGCAGATCTATATTGCCCAATGGGAAATGCAGTAATACTGTATGTCTTCCAATGTGCCTCATCGATACATACACCCATAGTTTACTAATTGTGTGCTGAATGCTAATTGTCTGTTCAATGTAACCAAATGTAAACGTTTTTAATTAACAAATACAATTGTAAATGCAACTGGTTCCTCCCCCCTCTTCTGGATATCCGTATACGGTGCTCTTTACAATATTTAAACATTAATATAGCAGAAAACCTCCGTTTTCCATGTACAAATACAGGGAGTACACTAATTGTGTCCTGAGCAGAGAATGACATCACACTGTGTTTTAATCCAAGCTTCACTTTTCTTTGTTTTCAAAGCCGGGCCGGCCGTGCGTGCATGTTAGTGTGTGTGTGTGTGTGTGTGTGGGTGTGTGTGTGTGTGTGTGTGTGTGTGTGGGCGCACAAAGGTTTATTTTTTCTTCTGGGATGCTGCTGCTCTAATGACATGTAGTGGCAAAAGGTCATATAGAGACACTTTAAACACGCATACAGTACAGAATGTGTCAAATTCTGGACACGCATGCACCTCTCGTCAGTCTCTGGGGTGTTCAGGCCAAGACCTTTAAACTGTTCCGAGAACTGGTTTTAAAACAAGATGTGACCATACTTTTAGCACAGTGGCTCATAGGCTCTGGAACTTGTGGATGTGGATTCTGTGAACGCTTTTAAAAACACTTAAAGGCACATTTTAAGCAAGCTTTTTTAAATGTGGTGTTACTGTTTTTGTTTTCTTTTTATGATATTGTATTTTGTACCTTTTTAATGTGCAGTATGTTGTCATTGTTGTTTTATTCATTCTTATTCTATTTAATTGTAGCCTAATAGCCTATATAATTTTGTCTGTACATCCAATGTACTTACTTAGGCATAACGGGGCTTAGGTATTCCCTTATTCCTACACATGAACAATATCTATGTAAATGTTGGCATATACACGCAATGCACAAGTGAACATTACATAATCAACATTACATTACAGTCATACAGTACACACTACTGTGTACTTCATGTGTACATGTGTAGATTTGTATATGTATATATTTTTTTTTGTTTTGTTATTATTGTCATTTTCTCCAAAATCTTAAATACACTGGGTGACCACACATCATGTTCTTTTTAATGTTGGGTTACATAAATCTCATTTCCTGCAGGACAACTCATGTTTTGATATGGCACACATAGGTGTTAAAGGCAGCATAACACATGCTGGCTAGCATCACACACAGGTAAGCCGCAACTGCTTGAACACATGTAACTGGACTGAATGACACATTACAGTACTGTATGTGTATGTGGGTTTGTAAGCGTACACATTTTTCTGACAATAGGGGCTTATGTAGGCAGTGTATTTGTACAGGAACTCTGCGTACGAGTTTTGCTGTCCACATATGGTAATCGACCTTGAAAAACACTGGATGACCTTTGACCTCATTGTGTTTCTGTAGGCTAAACAAATAGCCAAAGAAGAAAAACAAAACAAGAGATAGAATATACGTCACATGCTATCAGTCTCATTCTAGAAAACACGAAGGCAAAACCTAACTTGTCTACCCTGATGGCACACCTCTGACAATTTATAATGCACACACAATCAAATGTAGTGTATTGTAACATTGATGCAGCCTGCTTATTAATCAATGAAGATAGATAGATAGATAGATAGATAGATAGATAGATAGATAGATAGATAGATAGATAGATAGATCGAAATTTAAACAATATGAAATACGTAAAAATACAAATACATTTCAAATAAGAACAATTATATTTACAATAATGAATTAAACCTTAAAACATTCAAAAATGTACACACTATACCAATAATTATATACACACACACACCGGTATACTTATTTGTTATTAACAATTTGTTCAAAATGTAACAGGATGAAAAATTACTTGTAATGAGCGAGTAGCCATAATCGATAGCCAATGAGCATGAAAGTGATGGGTCCAATTTGGATTTTAAAATAAAAATACATTTCAAATAACGAAAAATAATATTTACATTAATTAATTCAAACTTAAAACATTCAAAAATGTAAACAATATACCAATAATTATATATACACATCGGTATACTGTTTTGTCGTAAAAAATGTGTTAACAATGTAACACAGGATGAAAAATTACTCAGAATGAGCGATGAGACATAAATGATAGCCAATGATTTTGAAAGTTGTCGGTCCAACTTGGATGTTCAGTTTCCTGTTTTCATCTTTTACCTGTACTGTTCTTACTGTAGTTGTTTCCAAAATGAGCTACATTGTAAATATTAAAGTTTACAAATCTAGACTTTAGCCTACCATGTGTATCCAGCACGTACATGGCTTATTTACTATTTCACCACAGTATAAATAACACATTGACTCTGTAGGCAAAAAGCTAGTAACTTAATCCAATAGGATGAGACATGCCAATGAAACATAAAACTGTCTAAGCTGTCTAAGAAGTACAGTATATTAGCATGTGTATGTGTGTGCTTTGTATAGTGGTAGTAAGGGAGGAGGGGGATGTGTTATTCTGTCAACAGGTTCATAAAAAATATGTTGTGTAATTCCCAGCAGAAATCTTTGTTTTGCAAAAAAAAATAGTGTTCATTTTGGTTGTTTTGCGGTACTACTGAAATCTCAGGAGAGAGTGAAAATAGACTGTGTGTGGCATGCCTATGTGTCTCCATGTAAACTTGTGAAAAATAACCACACTGGTCAGTGGGTGAAATGTTCCATGTTGAACTTTATTGACCCATTGCTTGTCTTACAGTAATATGTTTTGTACTTGAACTTCTGGACTTCAGTGGTAAACATGACAGTTTTACACCTAAAGATTATGTTTACTTTTACAAGCTGTATGTTATCTTAAGGTGAAAAAAAGCATATGGGATTAGTGATTTATTAGTGTTTATATTACATTGCAACATGACACATTATGTAAGTGAAGAATAACAACTCTTGTTAATTCTACAGAATCACTGGTGTCCCCCAGTGAACTGGACATAGCTTCCTGTTTACATCTTGTGGTTTCAAGCTGGCATCTGCATTAACCAGTCAGACTAAAACAATGTACAGTCTGGGCTCGTATAAATGCATTTACATTGTGGGAAATTATGAACATTAGTTACCACCATAAGTTTACATTGACAAACTATCCGAGTTCTTTTATGACCCCAAGTCTTTCTATATTAAATGTATTCTGTATTTACTTGTATTAATCTAAAATGGCTAATGTAAACATAATTATTCCAAATAAGCATTTACAAGAGATCGTGAGAGAGCCAATTTGCCTCTCAACACTTTTTTTGATTAGATCACTAACTGCTGAGAGGAGACTAACGTCTATAATCATTAAAAGCTTAAAAATGCACTCAAGGAACACACATTTAGCTCATTTCAGTTTTTCTGCATGCGGTGGTAGGAGATTGGCTGCAATTGCTAAGGGGAATGAAGTCAATTGGATTCATTAGGTCCATCTGGGCTTACATAACATCGTATGTGTAGTTGTTTGTAGGTCTGGGTGAACACCAGCCCAAACCAATTAGTTTGTGAAAGAAAGAAACCTCTGTTGATTACATATTGAGAGTTTTTATATGTAGCTAACATTAGCAAAGTGTTTCTTAAAACATTATGTTGCAATCATGATGGAACCCAAGAACAGTTCAGGTTTCTCATCAGATAAAGAAACATAGTAGCCTGTAGAGAGTTTGTTGAATTTGTGGGCAGAGACTATAGGCTATAACACTGGACATCCAACCTGGTAATACAAGCAACAGCCACATTGGGACAATGGGACATTTTCATAAGCTGTCTGTTATAAACTACAGTATACTGTAGATCTAAGTTATAAAATAGAGACTGTATACTGCCTTGATTCACAGTAACTGTGAACAAGCTTCTCTTTCAGCACTTTGCTGTACACTATTACTGTAGATATCTGCCCAGTTTAACAGGATTACAGCCATGAAGAATGGAAATTTGGTCAATAAGAAATGTTACATTTATTTGTACGAAGTTCAAACGTGCTTTGAATTAAGCTCCTTTCAACTAAAATTGTACATACAGGTAATAGTATGTAATTACCTCTGATGTTATCCTTCAATGGTTGTCCTTTATGTGCTAATTAAACATTATACAATGCAGTTTTAGTTTATGAGGAATGAAGGTAGGCTACATTAACAAAAATATACTGTAGGTGGCAGGGACGGTTTGTCCCTTAGGGCGATTGCACCGCCGAAGGGAGAAAGAGAGAGGAGTAAATTTCAAACTTTACCAGTGTACGCTACGGTAGCTGATTGTCCTGCCTCTAAAGATCTAAATCCAATCAGCGTCCAGTGTTCCGTGGAGTACGTATAGCCTCAAGCCCCTTTATGGGCGATATCAATATGGCTGAAAATCATCCCGACTACTCTCATAGACATTCACGTTAACATCTTTTTTTCACAAATGCAGGCTCTTCAATGCATTCTCTATGGCTTCCGGGAGTGCTAACACTAACGTGTTTACGTCAGAGAAAACTTTCTTACAAATCTGTCAGTGACGTGCGTTGTGTACTATGCACCATGACCAAGAATGGTTCGTCGCCGCACATTATGGATTGTGTCTCATCTGTTCTGTCTCCATGACTTGCGAATGAATATAATAATATTAATAATAATATGAATTGGTAGAATCATCTAGTGTGCATGCAATTGTGCTTTTCCATAAGCATTTTTAACAATAACATAACAGAAGCCAAATGTTAATGTTTTGCATTCACTTGAACCAAGCTGGCCGTAGAGACTAGGTAGCCTACTACCGTACTGTAAGAGAGATTGGGCAAGAGCATTTTGCTGCACCTAAAATAACATGACAACTGAATCAGACTATTACCGGTAATAATTAATTTATTTTCATTATCAATCTAAAGTGTTTTGTAGCCTTCATTATTTAAGACATTTGATTAATTAAATTGTAAAGCAGACATCTCTGCTTGTTTAGTTTAGCCCAGAGCCATGTAAAGAGAGAGTTGCGTCAACTCCATTCACTCCAATAGACCGTTTTTTCATAGCAACGGAGCCTCAATATAGTTCCCGGAAGTTAGCCTAAATAATAAATCGATGCATTTATTGACTACTAATTACCAAAAATGTATGTTAGATATCTGTATATATATATTCAAATTGCCCACCAAGCAATTCCTGGAACTATTTTGCCATAGGTTTTTTGCCTCTACATGGACCATGTGACCGTTGAAAATTTAAAACTTCCGTTGGCGTATCTCTGTTATTTCCATGGCTCTAGTTTAGCCTAGCTGTTTCCATCTAGGGGGTAGACTAGTGGTATGGCACTAGTGAGGTGTTATTTGTTAGATAGTTATTAGTTATTTTTACCGACATACTACGTAATAGGCTATAACAACGGCAAATCACTATTATAAGATGTCCATCAATGCGTCGTTGCAGGATGGGTAAATGACACAAACAGCATCTTGAGACCGAATGAACCAGTCAACACAAGACATGTAAGTAATTCAACAGCAATTGTAAACCGTTACTGGTTAAAACGTTAGAGCTTAGAAAGTTACAGGGCAGCTAGCTGGCTAACATTAGCACTTGAGGCGAGCTTGAGTACATGTTTTGTTTTTGAAGTAGGATACAGGTCAGACTATATGGTGTGTAGATTATGGCCATATGCTTTTTCTTATCTTTAATTTAAAACAATAAAACACAAGTCCAATCAGCGTATGTAACAAGCTCTGGGGACTTTAGCTTCAATGAGAAGAATATATTAACATACTGCATTTTTCACTTCACAGGTCAACCAATCCAGGTTCTCAACACTGGAAGTCGAAATATATCTACCATATACCAACCTGAGCAATTTCCCTTTCATATTTTCTTCCGACACATGCAGAGGTATAGGGTTAT
>JAODUK010051537.1:0-19011 GCA_027564635.1 Typhlichthys eigenmanni
GTATTATAAGATCAAAAGCCGAAGCCACATCATAGTGAGCTTCGGACTTCCCACCATGTTTCCATACGGGGAAAAAATACTATTATGTGTGGCGTTTTGAACCACGAACCTCAGAACTCATAGCGCAAAGCTTAACCGACTGAGCTAATTCGTCAGAATTGGTAGACTGCTATGTTAGAAAATTAATATACACATACTAAATAGACATACTAAACTAAACAAAAAAATACACCTTTCATAGCAGGCCTATGCCTCTGTCTGACAGCAGCAGGGCTGTCCTGCAAGGCTGTTTTGTGTGTGTTGTGTGCATGTGTGTGTGTGGATGCACAGAATTTCACACTAGCTGGCTGGTGCGGTGCCAAGTCTCACAGCAGGGGGCAGTGGTCCAATTCCCTACCATAGTATGATAACAGGTTAAGGGACTTTCATCCTTAAAGATCATGTAATGTAGAAATACAGTAAAGATATGTTCTGAGTTTGTCATACAACAAAAGTCATATTAAAGGTGATTTTTTTTTTACCCTACAGAGTTCACAACGTTTTCCTGTTTACAGGAATAGTTTTCCAATAATAAATAGAATGCATTTCCGAACAAATCTTGACAGCTTCGTCTGGTCTGTGTGGCATGTGTCTTTAGTGTAACTTGATTCAACTGGCTGCAGTGCCATCCTCAGTCTATATGCATGGCCCTTATTATATGTTTGAGGTTATCTACTTAAAAGGTGCATTTAGCTCAACATTGTTTCATTATTCAGATTTCTTTTTTATTCAGAACTAATTTCTTGCAACTTAAAATGATATATTAATTGTAATATTAATTCAATTTTTATACATTATTAAATATGTTGATGGCGTAATTTTTGGATGTTTGCAATGTTTCATTGCCAGTGTTGGGGGGTAACGCCATACAAAGAAACACGATACTGTAATTACATTGGTCTGTAACGCAGTAATGCAACTGTTTGTGCTACTGTTAAATTATGTAATCACATTACAGTTACTGCACTAATCAAGCAAATATGCTGTTAAGTGCATTACATAATTACATAATCTACAAATGCACAGAGGCATATGCATATCAATGGTTATTGTAACATGAACATGCAGCAAGATATGTAGCATGAGTACACATTTAACTAATTGGATATTGTTAACTTGCAATTATGTGATGCAAAAATAAAGTAACGTAATCAGCAGTGCAGTAAATGTCTTTCTACTAGGAGTAATTAAGTAAAGTAATGCATTACTTTTGTTAAACATAATGGGTAATACCAGGGAAACTATATAGAGGAGACGTGCCACTTAGAGAATTGAATGGAGCTCTATGGGAGAATTCTGAAACACAAATATATATGGCAGTTGGAAGAAAAAAGTCTAAATAATAATAATAACATTATCCAAAAGAGCCAAACGGCCAAGCATTAAGCTATTTAACAAATTATGTGGTTGTTACTGTCTTCCTAAATAACTGCCCGGGGCATTTCAAAGATGGCTACGAGTGGCAAGACTTGCCTAGAAGGACTTTGGTAATAAATTACTCTCTGAGTAACGACCCTACTGGCCTTTACTGTACTGATGTCTGTGTGATTTCTTACCTGGGTTTGCGAGAGGGGGCCTTCCCTGGGGTCCTCCCTCTTGCAGCGGGGCGGGGGTGTGTGGTGACCCATTGTTGTTGCCATGGTGTGGCGGGTGTGGCAGTGGCTGGCTGTGGTGCATGTGGTGAGGGTGGTGGTGACTGTTACCAGGGCCTACAGAGTGACGGCTGCTGCCTAAGTTATTGGCCATCATCATGCTGCCAGTCTTACTGGTGGCTTTGTTGCGGTCCCACATGTTGACAGTCTTGTTGTAGGCGCTGGGGTCTCCCCAGGTGGACGTGCCATCGTCCATCTCCATCTTCCTGCGGAGGGAGAGTGGGGAGGGCTCCTCCCAGCCTGTGGGCTCCATGCCCTGCTCCTGCTGGGAGCCGCAGCTGGAGGCACGCTGCTGGACACAGCCTGGGCTGCCCCAGTAGGCCAAGTCCCCTCCCCCTTCCCCGCTGCCTGTGCTGCTGCTGCTGCTGCTGCTGCGGCTGTGCTGCTGCAGGGCCACCTCCCCCCACCCACTACAGACAGTAGCGGGGGCAAGCTTCCCCCAGCTGCCACCTCTGGGGCCCCCCTCCCTGGGGGCCCCCTCTGGCTCCCAGTCGACATTCTTCACTTGGGGCTCGCCCCACTCACCTGCGCTGGAGACGTTGGAGTCGCCGCTGCTGTCGCCCCAGCTGGGGACGCTCTTGGGATCCGCAGACTGGCTTTTAGCAGGAGAGTCGTCCCAGCTGGGCGACTTGTCCTCAGAGACCCAGGGGGACGGCCCGCCCCCCTTGGGGCTGTTTGTGGACATTGGCTCTCCCCAGCCACCAGCGCTGCTGCTGGGAGCTTTACTGGGCTGTAGAGGGGGAGCCCCCCAGCCCGGCCTGGGCTGGGACGACTGGTTTGACGGGGTGGCCCCCCAGCCGGAGGACGTAGACCCACCGGAGTTGTCGCTCTGCCCCCCAGACCCGGGCCGCTGTCCCGCACCGTGTTTGGGGGTGAGGGGTCCTCCGTTAGCCGGCGGCCCGCTGCTGGAGCTGGACCCCCCACAGGGGTCGGCAGTGTGGCTCTTCCCATTGGGGCCGGCCTCCTCCATCTCCCAGATAGTGTGCTGGCGCACGGGCGTCTGGCCCCAGCCAGAGTTGCACAGCACACGGGGGTCCAGGTTGTGGCGGGGCAGCGCGGGGGCCGTGTCCATGCTGGAGGGTCTGTCCTTGTGGCCGGGACGCACCTCGTTGCCGTCCCCCTCGCTAGCGGGCGCCGTGTCCCATGAGCAGGTTTGGGTCTCCTTGGCACCTGAACCACAGTCCGCTGCTATGGGGGCCTTCCCCCATTGGCCACGGAGGCCCCAGCTGGAGAGCTCTGCGGAGACCCTGGAGTCGCCCTTGTGTTCGCCGCTGCCCCACGCGGTGCTGCCGCTGGGCTCCCCGTTGAGCTGGGAGGACTCCTTGGGCGAGTGGCCGCCCCAGCCGGGCAGGGCGTGCGGAGGGCTCATGGGCTCCTGCTGCTGGCTGTGGTTGGGGGCGTCGGCGTTCAGCTCGGCAGGCTCCATGCTGAAGGAGCGCTTGGAGGAGGGCGGGGCGTGCTGCTCCTTGTCCTCAAGGTTCATGGTGCCAGCCCAGCCCCCCTTGGGGGTGGGCTCCCCATTGGCCATGTTCCCGTTTACAGCTGGCGGGGGGCTGGAGGTGGGCAAGCCGCCGGGACCCAGGACGGGCCAGGCTGTCGGGTTGGCGTTTGGGTTAAGGTTCAGGTTAAAGGTGGGGGAGCCCCAGCTGCCAGGCGCCACGCTGCGCTCCACATTCATCAGGTCCTGCTTGCCATCGGGGCCCCAGCCTCTGCTGGAGGCCCCAGGGCCGGCCATCTTGTTAGTGTTACCTTGGACAGGAGAATAGTGGGCCTGGCGGGCCGCGGGCCCGCTGGCCATGCTCACAGTACAGCTGCTGTTAGAGGGCTGGGAGCTGCAGCTAGCCGAGGCAGAGCAGCATGGCACCGCTGTGGAACAGCCGTCAAGGATCAGGAGTGCTTCGCTAGGCAGAGAGTATCTGCAGTGGGAGGGCTCATACTGGGCACCAGGGCCACTCTGGAGGGACACGTCTGGAAAGGAGAATGGACAGAAAGGGAGAGATCAGGAAAAGAACAGAAGCAATAGCAAAAAGGAAAAGAATAAGACACCAGGTTATATACTGTAGTAACACCATGTAATTATAGCCCTCCCTCTTCAGCTTCTGGTATAGTTAGTAATATTTGTGTTGTGAATTGTGTTGATAAAAAGAGTTAAAGACAAGGGAAGAAATATCCAGTGTAAATAGAAGCAGGAAGCAGGTAGTTCAACTGCCCCAACACGGGAACCTTGTATCAGGTGTGGTCAGGGGTCAAGTATGAAGACCCAGGATTTTAAGACAATCCATCCAGCAGTGAGAAGTAATCCATCTCCATCCAGGCTCCCCTTCGGCCTAGGAAAGGAGGTTTGGGTAGAATGCTGCTCATTTACCCCTGTACCAACTGCTGCCATCTGTGTGTGTGTGAGTGTGTGTGTGTTTATTTTAGAAGCAGGGACTATAAATCGGTCTCTGCAGGAATAATGTTATTAAAAGACACGTCTCATTAGAGTTGGCTGAATGAGATGAATACAAACTAAGGTTGTAGTTAAAATATTTATAGATACAAAAAAAAAAAACACTGAAATGTGTACCCATCATTGGGACTACTAATACTACTAATAAGACTGATTTGGTAATAATAGGGGTAATTCAGATGGTGGCAGCTAATCTATGATGTTATTAATGCTAGCAGGGGGAGCAGAGACGCTATTCAGTGTTTCCCACAGGTCTGTAATATACTTGTGGTGGTAGCCAGCGTGAAGTGAATGCGTGGAGGGGGGTCGAGGGTTTACTATGCGATAGACTGTCTCTTTGTTCACCCCACACTCTCTATGTAATCTGTTCATGATGCACTGCATTGATTGTGCAGTATGAACATAATATTATTAATATTCTGTTTTAGGACATTAGCCATGACATATCAACCATTCAGGCAAGCAACAAAATTATGACAAAAACAGTCGAATCGATCAAATAGGTAAAACAAGTGTTCTTTTAAATTATTTCCATTTACAGTTTATTCACTGTTGAGTAGACCCTTACTATTGCAATGTCACTAAAAAGGCTATATGCATCCAGTAGTGTGTCTATGAAGCTTAGGCTAGGTTTGGGGAGCAGGCTGGCTATTATCAACTAGGCCTATTAACCCTTAGTTAAAATGTATATAGGCCCTACGCTATTTAAATTAAAGTCGAATATTTGACTAATTTATAAATTATATATTTTTTAAATCTAAATTCTAATCTGAATTCTAAAATTAAACTTTTATTTCCTAGATATGTGTTTAAATACAAATGCTGAGCTTTTATTTTGAGGTCGATAGGTCCGAATATAGAGTGACGAGACAGAGAATTAGCCTGTAGCTAAAATGACAGAATCCCAGTTACTGTAAACGAACATGGCACTAAGTGTATAATTTAAATGGGTAATATATTTCAGTCTAAAAAAATGTCAGCCTGTCGGTTTTTCTGATCGCTTTCCTATTCAGTGTGCAGAGATGCTACACTGTCGCTGTGTAGCATTCTCCAAGACAGAAATAGTGGTGGCTTGCACACTTTGCAATGTGATTGATGAAAGTAGTTTTACACATCTTATACTTATCTCAGTCGTCAGTGGTGGTAGTGGTAGTAGTAGTTGTAGTAGTAGTTTAACATAATCATTCATTGAAATAACTTGGTTGATATTGTCCACTATTTGCTTGATCACGGATGGCACCTTTTCTCTCGGATAGATGAAAACAAAATAACAATGAAATGCTAAGATGACGTTGCCAGATACATGGGCAGTCGTTAATAAACCTGGGCAGCCCGTCCAAGTAAAGCATGTGTGTGGGAAACCCTGATATAGATCCAGCATGCAAACCACCATACCACTATGACTTGCGGTCTCAGAAAACTAAAAGGCTACACCCCCCGCAACAGCAAAAAGCATGCAGCTTCCCGTGGTAAAACATTAGCCTTGTTTAGTCATTTAGCAAACTTATCTCCTTCTATTAAACTGCTATCATCTTCCATCAGATCGTTGCAGTGATTTGCGTAATTACCAGAAGTTATCCATCACCAGATTAGGGCCCGCTGGTCAAAACAATCCTGCTAAATGAGGGAAGACATTCATTTACTTGAGGGGCACATACACACTTAGACTGACAGATATGGGGCCTTCAGACACTGCACAACACATCGTAAAATGCCTCTGAATGCAGTTCTCCCCTAAACACACACATCTGCCGTCCTCAGGCACTTTTATCACATTAACAGGATTGTATTCTCTTAAATACTACACACACTATTTCAAGTCATCTCCCAATAGAATCAAATGTGGTCTGCACCACAGAAAAGTAAACTAACTAAAACTAAATATCATCCAATCTTTTTAGAAATAAAGTCAGGGTAGTCAATTAAACACCTGTGTTATAAACCTTGACCAGGTTTGGAGAAAATAATGCAGACTATAAGGTTATAACTCTTTCAATGGCTTATTCTTAAAGTAAAACAAATGTAAACAAGAAAAGCCATGCAGAACATGTTCCATTTAAACGCACTGGTGTTATCATTGAAGACCAAAAATGAATGTGATGTCATTTCCACCCCCAAGCAGAGAGAGACGGAATTTTATCAGGTCTGTAACGGTGCCAAGAAGTTCTGAGCCTCTACATTCTGTCCACCCCCAGAAGACTGTCTCTCCTCGCCTTAAGCTTGTGCTTGCATGCTTTGTATTTCCTCCTGAAGAGACTAAAAATAGGTCTGAGGATATTAAACAAACTCTGCAAAGAGGCTTGCTAGTCTCATTAGGGCTGTCAGGGATTCCACAGACACAATTAAAATGCAGGAGAACTACTGTAGTATATATTGAGAGAGAGAGAGCGAGAGAGAGAGAGAGAGAGAGAGAGAGAGAGAGAGTGAGAGAGAGAGGTCAGATGGGGAGAGACCAAGTGGAAAAAGACCTGAAGAGAGGGCATCCCTCAAAGCAGTTTAATCCATGCTGCTAGACTATGCACAAATAGTTGACAACGTGCCAACTGCTGTTGGCTGGGGCGGGTATTTTAGCTTGGAGGGTGTGCACGGCTGGGATAAGTATGGATTGGCGAATTCCTTCATTTGTACATTGTGTAGGAATGCTAGAACACTGTTTTCAACTCACTCATCTGTCAAGTACATCCTTGAGGGGTTGACTATAGAAAGTGGCTAAAGACAAATGAAAGATGAACATCAAAGAAAGGGAAACCATTATTTTCATCATGTGTTGGCACCCAAGTGTCAGTAATGGTGCGCTGATTAACAGGGCAGCGTCCTATTGTGCTCAGTGAACGAATGTGAGCCGAAAAAAACAAACAAGGAGGCCCTCAATATGACTCATGCTGCTTGTTTGTGTTCATCTGTGTGTGTGTGTGTGTGTGTGTGTGTGTGTGTTTGATCTGCTAAGTGTAAATAGTGCAGCAATACAAGTCTTAGTTTTATCGAGCCGTAGAAGTAACGTCTAAAATCTGTTAAACCGGCTAACAATAGTACAAAGGTGTAAATCTTAATGCAATGTAAATCCCTACCTGATCATCTAAGCACTAGGAATGTCTAATACATTTTGAGAAGTTCAGCCATAAACAGGAATGAAAATCAATAAATGAAGAAAAAACACAAAAAATAAAAAAGTGTACAATATTTGTACAGCTTTTGCAATAAATAATTGTCCTTGAGACTTATGGTAGTAAAATAACTGTCGTCATATCCAAGTGCCTTCAGGAAACTTGCTTGCCCTCGTTCCGATCAAAGAGACGGATCGTTCTGGTTTTGTTCTGAGAGGGGAGATATCAAAGGGGGGGGGGTCACAGGAGGCCTTTAAGCCTCCTCCTTCATGTTTGTTTACCTCCACCAAGAGAAGAGCAACAACAAAGAGAGGGGGAACATGCAACGGCAGCTTCTTTGAGCTAATGAAGCCACTTGGGGGCTCCCACTGTGTGGGTATGCATGTGTGTTAGTGTCACACACTGAGCTCCAGGAGCAACAAACAGCTGTTTGAGACGGCCCACTCATTCTAGCACATGCTACTAGGTGTTGCTGGCTGCCCCAGACCTCTAAATGGGCTCACCGTCAGCTGGACGGATGCACAGTGAATTGAGTGGGAGTCCTGTTCCTAGGGTAAATGTCCTGGGATGGCTTTAACCAGGCAATACTGCACATGTGAATTCTTCTTATGAATTCTATGGCAGCTGGCCTACTGGGCAGACATATCTGAGGACACAACTAGGTCAGCAAAGTGTGTCAGAACTTACTGTACTGTGTGTGTGTGTGTGTGTGTGTGTGTGTGCACGCGTGTGTGTGGTTGAATCCTGTGTTATGACAGGTGCTCAGCGACCTCGCTCGGGAGGTCAGGTACTTAAAAGACAACTGCTGACAAGTTCATATGAGCCAGAGTGCCATAGCTGCACTCATATATGCACCCAGCAGTGTCACATAACCGCACATAACATTACGCAGCAGCATAACTGTTCAGTTTTAAACAGTGGGGTTTAGCATTGAAGAGCTCCTCTACTACTAAAATAGCTCTGTGTGGAGCATTAATTTACAACACATGGAGCTAAATGTACCCCTGGGGCCACTTGAAGGTGCCTGAGAGAAATATATATCATCATTTTGAAAACAGCGTTGATACTTTAAAAATATTATTTCTATATAAAGCATATGCCTATAAATATCTGTGAAATGTGTGTAATATCTGTTTTCCTAAAGCCATTAAAAAGGTATGGTCAGTCATTCTTGCTAACTTCGAGCTCAAAACAGTATCGCTCCGCAGTTCTCCGCTGGCGGGGCATCACACGTCGAAATGCATTGTCTAGCAAAGCGTAGTGCTACGGCTTTATTGATACAAACGGCGTTCACCACTTTGTTTATGTTACTGTTTACGGAGCCAGGGCTGTGTAGAAGTATCTCAACACGCACAAAGAATGGTAAAATAGCGAAATGCGAGGAGATATTTGTTAAATTTGACAAAATGTTTATTAGTTTACATTTAGCTTGCAATAGCTGACTTTACTTTAACTTGTCTCCTAAGTATTGCTCTGTAATTTTAAATATTTTACTAACCTTTAATAAATTGAATAGCTTGTACTCTTATTAAAAAAATGTAATGTTCTAGTCTGACACAGACGGCACAAAGAATTCAGAAACAAAACAAGTTGAAAAAGCACTGACTGGGAATACAACATCCACCCATCCGATGACGTGCTGTCCCTGAATCATCCATGATGGAATGATGACAAGCACCCACACGAGTCAGATAATGCAGCATACGATTAGAGAGACCACAGCCATGCTAAACCCTAGTAGTCACACAACAGCATCTGCTGTGCTTAACACAATAATGACCTCATGCATTTGCTGTCCACAGCAAAACAGAGCACAACAGCTCCCTCTGGAGGTGTGCCCTGGTTTAGCGCTGACTGGCACTAACCTGGCTGGTGGCTGCCTGCTGTGGACGTGCAGGGAGGAGGAGGAGAAGAAGAGGGGAGGGTGCCCAGGGGCAGAGGCTGGCTTCTCTTCAGTAGCTGCCTGTGCTCTTGGTGGTGGAAGCGAGGGGGCACGTCTCTGGGCAGGTAGCGGCCACTGGCAGGTGACGGCTGTTGGCCAGGGCATGCAGTGGCGAGTGGCTGGGAGGACCTGGCGCGCTGGCCATTGGCCGAAGAGGAAGAGGAGAGGGGCAGACCTGGGCTGGCGGGATGGAGGCGGTGGGATGGGCCAGGGCTGAGCTTAGAGGGCGCAGGCTCTGGCACTGGGACCACACACACACACACACATGATAATAGGTAACTGACAGGGCTAGTCCATTTGTAAAGACAATAGAGGAGAAGAGGGGGTCCTTTCAGGTAAGTGTGGGCTGTGAGATAGGGATGTTGACTGACAGTTGGCTGACTCGTACATAGAAACCGCATACATGCGTTGTAAAAGACTCACCGCCCATGTCTTGGAACACAGTCAATCTATAGTCAATCTGATACCCATGTAAGAAATGGCAGATTGAAACCATATTTTGGCCTTTAACCCATGCGCAGGCGCGCCTGTTTTTACAGTGGGGTATTCCAATAGAATCCTATATTGAGAATTCAAAAAGGCACAGACACCGCCCCTCGTTGCGGTGCATTGATGTGATTCAAACTGATACGTCAATTTGTAGCCTACTACAGTTGGTAGGACGTATTGGTTTCATTTTATGGGTGCACGTACGTTGTGCCGATGAAGACACTGGACCTTTGTCATATTGTGCAACAGCTGAAAGTTTGTTTTGAGAACTCTTGGATTGGATATTCGATAAACTTACCACACACTGACACACAATCAATAAAACTAAGCAAGTTAATCTAACATAATGTTTGTGGAACGATAAACCTGAGGCTTTGTGGTTCTCCTTAAAATGTTCTGTCTTTTTGTTAGCTAGTATATTGTGCAGCAGCAGCAGCCTACTATACATAATTGATCAACAGACTATGCATCTGCCCCACTTCTGATCATGTGTCACACGCTATATAGTCTGTGCATGTGCCACAGATTTTATGGTTTAACGCATTATGATTACAGAGCAAATATGTTGCCATTCCAACATTTGAGCATCATCTTTTTCTGTTTTAAACCGGAAGCAATTGTATTGGCGTAATATTGTTAATCTCACTGAAAAGAGTACTGTGAGGAAGACAAGTCTACCTCACGCTTTGGTGATGTATAACCATACAGTTGGACACATTACTACACAGGCCTGTATTAATTCCTTATGGAGGTTGTTATGGCTGGCTGTGGGGTGGGGCATCCGTATGTGTGCTGGCTCCCGGAGCATACCAAGCGGGATCAGCTGTAGGGGTGTTACTGGGATGTGTTCTAGTTATTTAGTTAGGTTGACAATGCTAATTATACCATGTTGCCATTACAGTAGGTAGTACGGGCATCAGGGCATGTGGTGAGGGGTTTCTATACATGTGTGTGTGTATATCTTATTATGTGGGATGGAACTGGGGATACTAGGGACCCCTATGTCATTTAGCTTGGTTTCCCCAGTCAGGTATACTGTATCAGCTGGGTTGCCTTAACACAACAGGAGGGCTGGGGGACATGCTGTCAGTCTGTAATGCTGCTGGTCTTACCACATTAAAGTTTTGTCTTGTACTGGCATGACGGGTCTTTTGCTTGTAGTCCTACAAGTACGCTACATATGATGGGTTTAAATAAATCAGATTCTTTCCTGAAACAGATTATGCTATGTTATTGTAAAATGGACACGAATGCAAAACTAAGAGACTATCATATTGTGTCATACATGGAGCCTAATCAAATACAACCTTCACATAGGAAATTAATATGTTCTGATATTTTATCCTGAAATTAGAATAGGCCATTAAGCTATAAAGGTACAGACATGCAAAAACAATGTATGTAATATACAGCAAAACAGGTATGTCTTTAAAAAATATTGTGATATCAATTTTCTTGAAGCATAAAATGAGGATAGTAGGGGTGTAATGGTTCACCAAATTCACGGTTCGGTTCATACCTCTGTTTTTGAGCCACGGTTTGGTTAATTTCTCTGTAAAAATTTTTTTTTTTTCCATGAGCGTTAAACTAAGCGTTAACTGGAAAAAATGTTCTGCCCTTTAATACATTCGCTCTGTAGACTAGACTTATTTTTCTGACACTAGACACTAGCGCACCAGCTTCCACACGTATGCTCTATGTTTTGCTAACACCGCCAGCTTGCTACCTTATGTAAACAAAGGTCGGATTTTTCCACAATATCCGTACATAGAAACAGTAGCTGTTTGCTGCAATAGTCATGTTTAATTGATTCAATTAGACACCTTTTTTAAATTAATAAATTGGAATAGGCCTACTAAATAGAAAAGTTAAACAATGCCAACAGGAGAATCACAACGAACAGTTTGGAACTACTTACCACAATGGCACACGAGACAGCGACTGTAACGAATTTAAAATAAACCGGACGGCATTTTAGGACAGTTTACATTCCTTGGAGGACATCATGGATTTTGTCACACCCCAGACTAAACATGAGAGCCACATGAAAGCCAAGGTAGGCAAACTGCTGCAACAGCGACTGTAGGCCTATGTTTGTGTGAACGTGTGAGTAGTATAGACGGGAAGGCCATATTTCCCGCAAATTCAACATTGTAGTGACTGGGGTTGATTAGCCTAATCCATAAATGATAATACGTTCTATATATTGCTTGGTGTGTTTTTAAACTATAGGTTCAGTGGTTCTAATGTAGTGTTAATTGTGAAATTAAAACTTAGTTTTACAGTAGCAACGTATAGGACAGCTCAACAGGCTGCACTTGCAGCGGGTTGTGATCGAATGTGTGCGGACCGTGGTTCGTGAAACCGTGGCTGGTGGTATCGCGGTTTCGGTCTCAGTTTCAGAACTGTTACACCCCTACTAGATAGTACCATCTCTGGGTTGCCATGTTGATTTTCAGAGCACATCCCCATCCCTGCATTCAGACAATATGCTACAGATCCAGCCAGATACAGTGAAAAGTAAGGGCTTGTAAGAAAATATCTATATATTTGAGTATCGCAATATTTTGGTTCGCGATACTGTATCGATTCTCTAAATCACGGTATCGATTTAAAAAATAAATATACAGTTTATTCGTTTTTTTACTCAATTTATTTGTGTAAGGGACCATGTAAAAAATACATTACCTCAAAAGAGGAAATATCTTTGTTACCAGATTTAGCTAAATTTGCTTAAGTCCCTGAGCAAGTTTGTTTCTGGGTTTTTTTGCAGCGGCGCCACACATTAGCATTGCTATGACAGTTTTCAGCAAATTAGATATCGCAATATGTCACCTTGCTTACAGTATCTCTATATATATTATTGTCAAAAGCCAATGATGTGCCAAGCTACATACTTTGGCTTGGCATTGTTGAAGACAGAAAGAAGTGATGGCACAAGTTGTTCGGCTGTTTTCGTTTTAACAACACAAAACCCAAAACTATTCTGTTTTCTTTCCCACAAGAAATAGACATAGTCCCAAAATAATTACTTGAGAAGTGTGTGCGCTGCCAATACATCCATGGTGACTTGCATCATGCATACTACCCAGACAGAACGGATTATGACAAAACTATAGTGAAGTGCAGTAAAGCGTACCATCAGAGTGTCGTAAATACATCTATTCTCAAAGGCTACAACTGGCTACAATGGGGCTGGGGGGAATTTGCGCTTCAATAAAATTTAAAGCTCAGTATGATCAATAAATAAGCGACACCATCCTGCACAGATGCGAAGTTAAATTCACCTTTGAGACCATAACTTCACGCAACATGTATTGCTTTACAGAAGTTGGCAGCCAGGGTTCCCACTCTAAACTAAATTTATTTTTCCCTGACTAATAATCTGAATTTCCATTACCTATATTTAACAGAAAATAGACAAACAGAAAGATGCCTGTGTAAAACAGAAAGATGCCTGTGTAAAAGGGAAATATAGCATTAACAAATTTAAAATTAATGTGATATTTCGCAAACAGTACTATGCACATTAAAACCAAGGTTAGTTTTTCTTGAGAACGCTTGATAAAATCAAAACAAGCCAGGACTGTGTAGAAGTATCAGATAATAAACATCCACAGAGAACGGTAAATTAGCTAAATGCAAGGAGATATTTGGTGAATTTGACAAAAGCTCACCAAAATCTTACAATTGGCTTGCAATAGCAAGACTATACCTTTAATTCAGACTAGCGGTTAAATGTTTTTGTAAGGTGTGGTGAGTCCTCCTTATGTGGGTCAGGAAATTTTGACAAACACTTCCTTTTACTGAATTCTGGTCAATTTTAAAGCACCAATAGTTGCCTTTTCATAATCTTTGGTGGAAATTTATATTTACATAAAGACGGTTCTCACATATGATTCATGCTGATTCAAGTAACATAGGCATGCTTAACTCACATCCCTGACAATGTGGCACTTATTCACTTAAGCATGCGCATTATTGTGATTTGTTTAGACATCTCACGTTCAGTATAATTTTCAACTAAAAGTAAAATATGCTGCACATACAATTCCCTTTTAATCTGTGATTTGACCCAAAACATGATACAATTATATGACTTTCCATGTCTGGAACTTTAAACTTTCATATTCCAGAAATTCCATGACCAGTGGGAACCATGGGCAGCTTTTCAAGATAATTTTGGTGCGATTTTGGAGCCTGCCATGCCATCGGGTGGCCAGTAGAGGAACTGCATCGACATAGAGGTATAATCAGCTATTGTAAGAGAATACACTTTTGTCAAATTCCACTAGAATACTGTGTGTGCTGAAAAATGTATTCTTCTTCTGAAAAATGTTTTCGAGAATAACTAACCCTGGCTTTGGCCCGACTGGCGAGTACTTGAGTACTTGTATTCTGGGCCCGGGGGAAATTACTAAAGGATGTATCAGGCTATGTCAGGTTCTTATTTGAATTAACGTATTTCATTAAAATTGAAACTTGCACGTATAGACTATCACTGCGTCATAACATCCACGAAGCATCTACAAAAATACAATTATATACTGTAGTTACAGTTCTGTGTAGTTATATAAATATGCAGTCTTATTTTATATTATTCCAAGCTGACCGAACATCCGGGGCATTAATACAGAAGCAAAATGCGTATTAAATATAGTATATACACATCTCCTGGTAGGGTCCGTGGGGGTCGGGTGCGCTGTCAAATGGGTGGCAGCGAAGGTCAGGGACCTCGACGGACCAGACCCGGGCGGCAGAGGCTGGCTCTGGGGACGTGGAACGTCACCTCACTGTGGGGGAAGGAGCCAGATCTTGTGCAGGAGGTGGAGAGCTACCATTTAGATGTGGTGGGGCTTACCTCTACGTACAGTCTTGGTTCTGGAACCGTTCTCCTGGATAGGGA
This sequence comes from Typhlichthys eigenmanni, assembly GCA_027564635.1. Classification (NCBI taxonomy): domain Eukaryota; kingdom Metazoa; phylum Chordata; class Actinopteri; order Percopsiformes; family Amblyopsidae; genus Typhlichthys; species Typhlichthys eigenmanni. Next base: position 14,582 of record JAODUK010051537.1, read on the forward strand.
ATTAACTTTATCCTACTCTGGAGTTGCCCAGGGTGTGAGGTGCTGGGCGGGTGTGAGGATACTCTCAAGTCCTCGGCTGAGCGCCGCTATGTTGGAGTTTACCACAGTAGACGAGAGGTTCGGCTCCCAGTGCCTACGGGTTGTGGGAGGAAAAACTGACTGTTGTCAGTGCCTATGCACCGAACAGCAGTTCCGAGTGTCCGGCCTTCCTGGAGACCCTGAATAGAGTCCTGTATGGGGCTCCAGTAGGGGACTCCATAGTTCTACTGGGAGACTTTGTGGGCAATGATGGAGACACCTGGAGAGGTGTGATTGGGAGGAACGGCCTCCCTGATGAAAACCCGAATGGACGTTTGTTGTTAGTGCTGTGCTAGTCATGGACTGTCTATAACAAACACCCTGTTTCGAACATAAGGATGCTCATAAGTGTACGTGGTACCAGAGCACCCTGGGTCAAATCGATCGTATGGATCGTATCATCTGATATGAGGCCGCATGTTTTGGACAAGAGAGGGGCAGAGCTGGCTACCGACCATCTGGTGGTGGGTTGGGTCAAGGGGTGGGGAAAGACTCTAGACAGACCCAGTCCAAACGGGTAGTGTGTCCCTTTTTAAGGGCAATCCAATCCCTGTATGCCCAAAGCGAGAGCTGTGAACGGATTCTCGGCAGTAAGTCAGACTAGTTCCAGGTGGGAGTTGGTCTCCGCCAGGGCTGCGCTTTGTCACCAATCCTGTTTGTGATATTCATGGACAGGCTATCGAGGCATAGTCGTGGTGGGGAGGGGTTGCGGTTCGGTGGCCTGGGGATCTCATCGCTGCTTTTTGTAGATGATGTGGTCCGTGACCTCCAGCACTCACTGGATCGGTTTGCAGCCGAGTGTGAATCGGCTGAGATGAGGATTAGCACCGCTAAAGCTGAGGCCATGGTTATCAGCAGGAAACCGATGGAGTGCCTAATCCGGTAGGAAATGAGTCCTTCCAATTGAAGGAGTTCAAGTACCTCGGGGTCTTGTTCGTGAGTGAGGGGACCTTGGAGCGGGAGATTGGCCGGACAATTGGAGCAGCGGGAGCGGTTCTACAATCACTTTACCACACTGTTGTGACAAATAAAGAGCTAAGAGGGAAGGCAAAGCTTTCGATCTTCCGGGCAATTTTCATTCCTACCCTCACTTATGGTTTTGAAGGGTGGGTCATGACCGAAAGAACAAGATCGCGGGTACAAGCGGCCAAAATAGGTTTTCTCAGGTGGGTGGCGGGCATTTCCCTTAGAGATAGGGTGAGAAGCTCGACCATCCGTGAGGAACTCGGAATAGAGCCGCTGCTCCTTTGCGTCAAAAGGAGCCAGTTGAAGTGGTACGGGCATCTGATAAGGATGCCCCTGGGCACCTCCCTAAGGAGGTGTTCCAGGCACGTCCAGCTCGGAAGAGGCCTCGGGGAAGACCCAAAACTAGGTGGAGAGATTATATCTCTACATGGGCCTGGGACCGCCTCGGGATCCCCCAGTCAGAGCTGGCTAATGTGGCTCGGGAAAGAGAAGTTTGGGGTCCCCTGCTGGAGCTGCTGCCCTCGCGACCCGACTACGGATAAGCGGATGAAGATGGATGGATGGATGGATGCAGTTTACTCACTGTGAGCAAAATTTTCACTCTACCTGTAAGTCCTGCCCCTATATGTAAACAGCGCAATCATGTATAATATTTTTTGTGCTCAAAAATGTGTTTTGTGAAGTATAACGGTTATGTCATAAATCATAAAATATGAATAAACGTAAGTAGGGCTGTCGCGATATTGCAATACCGCGGTGTTGCTAACCCAACCGCAGACCGTGGAAAGCAACCACCGGTACCGCAAACCGCAATGTTTACATTTTATTTTTTTCATGAGGCTAGCCCATCGAATATGAAGTCTGATCTAGGGCGTGTGCGCTATCCAAGCACAAATTCCCCCAGCCCCATATTAGCTGGTTGTAGCCTTTTGGAGTGTATGTATTTACGACACTCAGACGTTATGCTTTACAGCACTTTACCACAGTTTAGTAAAGTGCTGTACAGTCTGGGAAGCGCATCGTGCATTGCAGACACACTTGAATGATTCTTTTGGGACATATCTGCATTTCATGTGGGAAAGAAAATGGAATACGTTGTCCCCTAATCTTTTGGGTTTTTAAACCGAAACTGTGCCATCACTTCTTTCTGTCTACATGCTACCTAAATCAAGGCGGTGTACCATAGGCTATGATTGGCGCGCCATAGACTTTTGATCTTGCGCTATTTAATATTCTTTATTTAATTAATTTAATAATTAATTAGTCATATTTTCCATCTGATATTTTGGCCCAACATCTGCTGGACAATGTTACACGTGATTACCAGTAGGCCTACTAAACTGGTAGAAAGCATATGATGTTGCACAATTGTCTCACCACGGACTGAGATCACGTTGTTTATAAATGACCCAGAATCACACTATTTCGGAAGCTCTGCGCAACGAACTTGACCATTCAAAACAGAAACCGCAGACCGCGGTATTGGGGCAACCTAAATCACCGCAAGTACATTTTCTTCACCGCGACAGCCCTAAACATAAGATGCATTTCTTTTATAAATTATTATACAAAAATAATATATACAACAAAAGTGTTAGCAATATTGATAAAAGTAGGAGGGACTCCATATATTATTGAAATTTTAACATGTTGACAAGCTCTACAAACTAATTTACTATATCTCTCACTAATACCTGATATGACCTGGCAACCTGTGGCTCTCACATTCTGTCCGCTAATAGCTGATTTCCTGTTAGCTCTTGTTAGCTCCTGTTAGCTCCTGTTAGCTCATGTTAGCCTAGCTAGACTAAAACCTGGCAAAGTGTGGGATGTTTTTGTCTGAGCTGACTGACTCAGGTCACTGAACTCGGGAGAATGCGCAGAATTACATGAATATTGAAGGATGGAGGTTAGTGTAAACTGTATATTATTTTACAATTATATTTATTTATACATGTATTATAAAGTGATTTTGATGAAAATATCACAATTTTAAGATTATATTTGCTTGAGTTTGCCGACAAACGAGTGCCGCCATCTTGGACTTTTGAGAACAGTCAAAAACCTGAAGGTCTGTCAAATACATCAGTTTTTACAGATTTTGAATAGGTTAACCGGTCTCCTCGTTACATTCATTTAAAGAAAGCAATGTCTTTTAATCTTGCCTGCGACAATGTCTTTGTATCCCGCCCGCAACAGCCATTTCATTAACAAAAAGATCAGTTTCCATATCAGCCATTACTAAAGGATAATCAAACTACCACCGATCTCATATTTTGAATGGAAATCGGTAAATTCTGATCTGCTTCCAATCTATCCCTACCAGAATACAGATGCTTCCCTACCAGAACACAGAACGCAGAGTGAGCAAGAGGGAGTTAGAGAAAAAAAATAGAGAGATGACGTGCCCAAATGTGACTGCCCGATAAAAAGTGATCACTGTATTAAAAAGTGAATTTTATGGTTATTTTCCAACATTTTTAACTGGTAAAAATGAAGGGATTAGTTATAATCTAGGACACCGAGCAGGTGAAATATTATAAATTAAGGATCATTTAAAAATACACTAAACAAAATTATAAAGCAACACTTTTTGCCACATGAGCTGAACTCATCTTTCTTGATGAGATCTAGATGAGTTGACTTGACTTTCTCCATGTACACAAAAGGCCTATTTCTCTCAAATACTGTTCACAAATCTGTGTTAGTGAGCACTTCTCCTTTACCGAGATAATCCATCCACCTCACAGGTGTGGCACATCAAGATGCATATCAGACAGCTTGAGTATTGCACAGGTGTGCCTTAGGATGGCCACAATAAAAGGCCACTCGAAAATGTGCGACACCGGTAGCGAGCATGTGTATTACATTAAAACACACACTATGTTTTGGGATGTATGGCCGTAAATTTTCATAAAATTACGCTAATTTAATTTAAAGTTCAACTGAGATGACAGGGGGAATTGATGGCAGAAAATGGCAGATACGAACAAATCTGTTTTCTGTTTGGTCAGACTGCATGTCCAAAACTATGGCGATGTTGAGTTGTTTTGTACCGGACTACCTACTAGATTATTGAAGGAACTATTTCATTAAAATGAGAGATTATGGTTGTTAGAAGACTGATAATGACCTGTTCATTTGAATCAGGTGTGCTGGAGCAGGGAGAGATCTAAAACATGCAGGGTGAAGCCCTACAGGACCGGAGTTGAATAGCCCCGTGCAGCCTATATATATATGCAGTGTTGGGCAGTAGCGTCGCTACAAGTAGCGACGCTACTAGTTAAACTACATTTATGAGTAGCGTCATGGTAGCGGCGCTGTTTTCTGAATCAAATAGCTTTTCAGTAGCGAAGCTACTAATTGATCAAGTAGTGCGGTAGCGT
>JAODUK010051548.1:0-19011 GCA_027564635.1 Typhlichthys eigenmanni
GCGATGACTAGACCGAGCCCTCCTTAGACATACTGTGGCACGTCTAAGCAGCGAAAGACGCTTTGCCGTTACGAGCAATTGATGTACTGTGTATATATGTATACAATCAAAACGAGCTGTCTTTTATAAGGCTGAAAACAGAGAGGGATTCATCATTGATGTATACCCAGTCGCATCGCAAAGCACCTGTTGTCAGCCAGACGCTCTCATCTCATCTGGGCTCTCCTCATTTAGGCTGCAGAAACAGCTGTGAATGTGTGTGTACCTTGTTAGGAAGTTGACAGTTCTGCCAGAAGGAGCGATAGAGAAATAGCTTGTTACCAGAAGCAGACTAGCAGTACGTCACTCCATAAGCCACTAGAGGGGCAAAAAATAAAATATACAGTATAGGCTACAAGCATTTTAGAGTTTGGATTGACTCCTGGAATACATTTATATTCAGGAAGCTTATCTTTTCGTTCGCAGTAACTTTTTTTCTATAGCAATATCAACAAAATGTACCTTAAAAACAAGTGCAATGTGAAGGTCCACTTCTGAATTGTGTTACAGAACCACAAATACCTGCTTCAGGTCCACAATTTACATACTGGTCTGTGGTTGCTTTGCCTACGCCATACTCTGGATGGTGCTTAACATTTTCTTGGAAATCATTTCAAAAGAAAGTTCTTGTTGAACATTTCTGCCCATTTTAGGCCTGTAATTAAACCAGATACTCAACTAGTCTAAAAAAGGCTATAGTTTTATTATATTTATATTTAACAGTTTTAAGATATGCTAACATAATTGAATGAAGGTTTTCCTATGATTAGTGTCCCTTTTAAAAATGATAAACTTGAAAGTATTAGTATTAACAGGAGTGATGGTTGCTGAAAATGTGACTATGCCTACTGTCTAGCAGATATTCCATTAAAAATCAGCCGCTTGGCAGCTACAATAGCCATTTACCACAATTACAATTTTTACACTGTAGTGCTGATCAAATTGATGTTGTTTTAATGGACAATGTTTTTCTTTTTTTAACGAGGACAAGTGGCCTCAAACATTAGATCTGTATGCCTGCAACATGACTCTAAACAGCACACGGCTCTAGGGAAGGAGCAGGGAATGGGCTGGGCCTTGGAGCTCTGTAGCAGGAGGGGAAGCATCCAGATGTGAGGGGGTCATCCACTCTTGAGTTTCAAACCAAAAACATGGTAAAACTGGCTTGTGTTCGAGTGTACAGTGTAGGGTAGAGTAGCTTTCCATTCCGTGAATATTAATTCCACAGAACATGTGTATTTGTGTTAGTGTATTTGTGTATTTGTGTTAGTGTATTTGTACTATTAAATACAATACAATGTGCCCCCCAAAACAATAGGCTACAGTGGACTGGACACATGAATTTCGTTTTCTCCAAAAACGTGTGACCATCCTTATCATTATGCCCAGGAACTCTGTCATCCCTGTGCCTTAATGAAACCACGCACGTCAAAGTAATACATTACACTACCACAAATTAAGCAAGTCTCAGATAAGAGTAATAGATTTTTCAGGCTGATTGAAAAGGGACAAACCTAAATAACACAGCCCAGTTACATATTTTCAAATATACTGTAACATTCCTTACAGTATGTATTATAGCAGTCCTTTCAATAACCCCCTATTAAAGACATTTTCTTTCAAATGAGTTGCAGTGCAGATTTTATTACAGCAAAAGTATAGTAATAGGATAGAGTACTCTCTTGTGGTAAGAAATGGCACTGCAGTAAGACATGACAAGCACATCGAGATTAAACAAACAGGAATTCTGATTAAAGACAAATCAAGATAAATATACATTTAACTTAACACAAGTCCAAATTGCAAATGTGGTGGCCAGTTATTATAAATATTGTAAAACATGTGCAGGTGAACCACTGGGATTCTTAAAATGATGGAAAATGAAACGTCTTCAGGGTAGCTTGTTTTGTATGATAGCAGAAAACATCCCTATTTAACAGAGGATTGCATTAAAACATCAGATGTGAATTGATGTACATGTAGAACATGTATTTGTGAATGTAAGGATGAAAAGTGGGGCAGGACTAGATAAGTATTTGACTTCTTCCTGTTCTTTTTCAAACAACATATGTATTTGAGGTGTAAGTGATACATGTATTGTGTATTTCTTTCCTTTGTTTTATTTCTTTCTATAAACATGTTTGAAATAAATAAATAAATAAATGTAAAATGAGTACAATTGATTTACATTTAATTTAAACCATATTGTAATTGAGAAAGATAAATGCTCAAATTGCTTTAAAAAAAAAAGTGGCATAAGTCAATAAAATGGCTAATGTTATGTCACATACTGTATAAACTATGGTTACACTATTTATTTATATATATATATATATATACATATATATATATAGTCCATACCTCCACAATAGTGAGCAGAGCTTCTTGAGAGTTACTCATCACCTCCATGGTCTTTTCACAGCATCTGGTAACCAACAAAAACATTATACATTAGAGATCATGTGAATCTGTAAAAGTTCTTCTGAAATAGGACAGTAGGCTACTGTCTTCTGTGTTACTTCAGCCGTTGGTGTCTGAAGACACTGGCAGTATATAACTGAAGCCTATTCCCAGAAAAACAAATTATGTAGGCTACTGATATTCTGAAAGTATTCAAAAGAAAAAAACGATAAAAAATATAAAAATAACATAATAATAATAATAATAATAATAATAATAATAAAATCAGAAAACTTTTATTCATTTTCAGTTCAATAAATACGTTATTTGCAATACAATGTTCCCAAAGCATAACAATAGTCTGTCCCACAATTTGGACAGTAGACTACAAACATGAACATCAATGTAACATCATTGTTGTAGGCTTCAGAATCTTAATATTCTGTGGGTGCGTGCGTGTGTGCGTGTGCGTGTCATATATGGGGGTCCATTTGTGCCACTATATAATTAATGCAATTAATCAATTACTAATTCAATGGACAAATCAAAAATATATTCTAATGTAAAAACTTGAGGGGCAGTTTAAATTGATATGCATATTAGGCTATGGTACAACATATTTTGATTTAATTGTCTTTTGTTTAAAAAAGATGAATCATTCTCCGTGTTTGACTATAACATTGAAATGTTTGAACTAGCCTAGTTTTAAATGTAGTGGCTTTTAGGCTACATACGAATTTGTTGATGTGAAAAGGGTGAAAGTCTGTGTTTAAAACTGTGTTAGTAAGGTAACTATGTGCGGTTGTGAGGATTCGAAATTGTACGCCCCTCATAACGCCGTTATGGTTGATCATTAATCGCGTAGGCCTACTTGCTTACAAACTGGAAGTAGTCCCGCTGCCATAATCCGTCACTAACAGCATCCGGGAAGTTATCGTTTTAGCTGTAAGTGAAAGCAGTCGAGATTTTGTAACTAGTCTTAAGAATGATCAAGTCCAGGCATATTCATGTTACGTTACTATGTCGCATTCGTGTCGATAAATAGCCATGATTGTTACAATGGCGATCGCAGCAAATACAAACTTACTTCATGATGGCGAAGTTGGAAGAGAGGGAACAAACTTTGAACGTGGACTTTGAGTTAATTTTACCGTGTGATTTCTAATCATAATTACCATGGCATGCGGTAAATATTCCGTGGTCAGGGCATTCGTTTTGACTTTGTGCGTCAGAATGTCCACTTCTTACTTTACGATTCCACTGAGAATATACAGGGGAACGTTCAATTCCTCTCTGGAACTGGATTCCTCTGCTCAAAAGCAAACCAAGAGCGCCAGTGAAAATATCCTCTCCTTAGCTTCTGATCCAGCTGGAATAGTGAACTTTTTTGACATGGTCAACAACTTGCAAGGTGACTCAGGTAGAGGCTACTACATCGAAATGTCAATTGGTACACCTGGGCAAAAGGTAGGCGTTGTATCTTATTTGTTAGGGGTTTTTCTTAGTTTGTTTTTTTGCATTAACACCAAGGTTGGGAGCACCTACGTTTGTTGTATTGCTTCTGTTTTTACTTTTAGGATATCATTAGCTTGTTTTAGTCATATAACTATATATTTTAGTCCTTGGTCCTTGGTATATTAGTTATTTGCTGTGAAATGTTTCAATTGTGTTCCACTTATGTACAGTATGTATGTACAAACACTATTCATGTGAAATGTATATATTATTCTAGTATGCAAATACCTGAATCCCACACAACCTACTGTAGGTGGGATCAAGGTACAGGACAGAAACCGGGCAGCAGGGTGCCACATCTTGTTCAGATTGATAAGCCCTTAGCAGAAACCTCCACTCACATGCACTCACATGACACAGCGCAGGCTCTAGTATAAGGACCACTGTTGCTTGGATAGTTGGGCAGCTGACAGGGATTATAAGGCACCATAAAAGTGGCTCGGCCAGACAATATACACCAGCACTAACTAGATCTGTTGACTGTAAATTTCCTACTGTAGGAATTCCCAACCCAAATTTTGGTGTTGCAGCATCACAAATCTACCTGCACAGATACAAGAAATACAATAAACTGCCAGGCCTACTCTTACTTTGCCTCGAATACATGTTATACCAAGCATAAGTATATAGGCTATCATTAAAATATAATAGAAACTCAAAATATTTTGTGACGTTAATTTTGTTCTTATTCAATTGAAATTAGAATCATTTTCAAGTACACCAATATATTTTGTAGTCTGCAGGAGGTGTTCAACAAGATCAGGTACAGTAAATTACCTCATTAAAAAATTTGCCACGGCTCTTGGGCCTCTCCATCAAGCTGATCTAATCTGATCTTTTCAGCACAGCTTACTTTCCCAAAGATCACAGGCTTATCAGCCCAATTTCTTCTTTGTATCTCCCTGCTACTGCAATATGGAACTCAATGACTGAAATGTCATACTTGTTTCCCCTCCAATATGCAGTCCTGTGGGCATATTTTGTTATGATTAAGGTAAAATGCCATTGTATCTTTTGTTGTGATGTAGAAATGGCAGAGCTCAAAGGGATGACTGGAAGGAAGTGGCATAAAACCGAATCCTCTCAAAACATAATTTTAGCAGTTCTTCTCAGCCTGCACTCTCAAAGTTGCAATACAACAAATGCATATTGCCTAATGAAGCAATGAATTCCTTAATTTGATTAGTCAGTGTTTAAAAAAGAAGCCTGCTCAGAGCTATTGATGTATACTGTCTCAATACAATAACTAAATGATGTGATTACAGAGCCCCTGTGTTAAATGAGATGCTTTTCCAGCGAGCCGCTAATTGTCACATCAGTTAGTGCGTGGCGCAGCTAGGCGGCGGGGCCAGCTTGAGCTGCTTCACATCTGCTAATTGCTACAAACAGGTAGCAGATGCAAGCTGCTGCCACTGAGCTGCCACCAATTAGCCAGGGAGAAGCTCAACGACAGGCGACCAAGCAGCCATTCCCCACAGTGACATGGGGAAGAGATTTGCCAGAAACATATCAGTCAAGCTATGGGGGGATGATGGTGTGAATAGTGAAGATTGTGTATATGGGGATAAGGAAATGCCTCTTGTTTCCTCCTAAACAGCAGGTGCCAACTTGGTTCAACCTGGCTGGTTTGGCTGTTTGGACTGTTTCTGGTGCCATCTGTGATTTGGCTCTAGCAATTGGACCAGAGCCAGTCCAGTGATGATTAACCGATAAGCCTCCATTAAGAGCCAACTGGGGCTTTCCAGGTCCAAACAAACAACTCTTTGCAAAGGGTTGATGGTGTTTCATATTTTTCAGATGTGGTTCATTGCTAGTGATACACAAGTGGGGCAAGCATTTATCTTAATGTAAAATGTTCTTCACAAAACAGCATACAGTTTAAATGAAGCTAATCATGTTTTCACTCTTACAGTACATGTATACTTTTATTTCATTTAACATGACAAGATTAGAAATAATAATACAACAATACATGTTTCACCCTGAACATAACATTTGAGAACCACTGGACTAAAGGAACACAGTTTTGAGGAAATGGATTTCATCTCTGTGAGTGGTTCATTTCCTCGTTTATTTTACATTTTTATGACAAGTCTGCATTTAGTTCTTTCTAAATATTAGGCTACCTTATTGGCTGGTCTTCCTGAAATGTGAGCACTCACAGCCAATCCTTTCAGTGCCACAGCCACGGTTAAAGTCAAACAAATAACCAGAAAATCACATTTTCCTTTTAAGTTACAAGGCACAAATTCAGACACTGGAACTAGGAATGTTTGGGGACAGTACAGCCACAGATTAATCACTGGGAATCATGTCCTGTATTAAACGACACCCAACTAATTAATTAGAGAGTGAATAAACCATCTCTAAATAACAGTCAACCTAAATTGGTCAATAAAGTCTTGTTGAAAGCTGTTGGATCTGTGGAGCTTCACATTTACATCCCCCTTAATGGGGCAGAATGTTTAGTAATGAGTGTTTATGTGACCAGTGGTCTATAGCGCAGGTGACACAAGTCTGTTAGCTAATTAGTTCCTCCTCGTTGACTTGATGCCCGAGAGACAGCATTATCTCGACCGCTGTCTGCTCTTATTCTATCTCCAGGTCCCTAGCAGGCACGCAACGCATACCAGCATGGCAGGACCGAACACACCATGAAACGCACTCCTGATTCATGACCTTTCACACTTAGATCCAGGTGTCGCTCATTAATTATGGATTAAATACAGTGGTGGTTAAGATTATATGTGGTATAGTCACATGGCCATTTTTTTTGTGCTATGTGCTTATTGCCATGTATGTAGAGATAAATCCAGAATGGCTTTTACGTTATTTATTTGTAACTGAGCTAAGTGTCTGGGCTTGTTGCAGAGCCTCAACGGCTCAGATATGTTTTTGTTTGTTCCAGCTCAACATCCTGGTGGACACAGGGAGCAGTAACTTTGCTGTGGCTGCAGCATCACACCTCTTCATTACTCACTACTTCAACACTGAATTGTGAGTGAGACGCAGCAGAAAATGGTGGTCTATAATCAGATAACCTGAGATACTGTAGCAGCTGTTTGCACACACACTGTATGGCTTGATTGGTTTAAAGCTTGAAACTGTCAGCACTCTGCAGCTGGCACGTTGATTAGTTTGGACTGTATTCTAGTTAAATGACGCGCAGTAAGAATGGGTTTTTAATATTGTAGTTATTTGCACACAAAGGCCTAGTCAAGTTTACGTTTCAAACCAAACGTCCCATTATAGCAACAACATCCATGAGCAGTTGTGTTCTTATTACCATTTCATCAGTATTGTAGGAGTTGGTTTGACCTCTTCCCGTGTGTAGTTCTAGTACCTACCAGTCATCTGGCCGGGAAGTGGCTGTCCGATACACCCAGGGCAGCTGGGAAGGTGAACTTGGCACTGACCGTGTCTCTATTCCTAATGGCCCTAATGGGACCTTCACCATCAACATTGCCGCCATCTTGGATTCTGATGGATTTTTCCTCCCTGGAGTTAACTGGCAGGGTATCCTGGGTTTGGCATACCCCATTCTGGCACGGGTACGTTTAATGGCGTTATTCAGAGCAGTTGTTGCAAGCAAGCATTTCATTATATTTTAATTTGTTTTTCTTAAATGCATAATTGATAGAAATCAGAATAATAGTCTGGTAGAATGCAGTAACATTTAGTAAATTATTGTAATGTAAATAAAAGTATAATTATTTTATTTCCATTCTTAGCACTAATGCTTTTGCCACTTCATACTGGTATATTGTGACTAAGAGTTTATGATTACCTTTAACCACTACTTGTTGTTTCATCACGTTTTGCACACATGCTTTAATATTTTGAAAACAGTACCGCTTGTGTAAAATTATATATTTACCAGAGTTTATATGATGATTCTAAGATTAAAATACCAATACAATGTAATGGTAAAGCAGATCAGCAATTAACTTTTCCTTCTGAATGAAGGTTCATAACACACAAGGTCAATGAAAGTTAATCTTAATATTAGTTAATGATTGGTTTTTCCTGCTGGATCAGGGGTTTGAAACCCATAAAGGCAAAGTTATGGAGTTAATAAGTATTTGTTTTTCCTTCTGAATTAAGGTTTAGAAAGATAGTCAAAGTTCTTTGCATTTCTCTTAGCATGACGTATGGCGTATAATGTGAGAATGTGTTCAGAATCGTGAACTCAACTGAGACGATAATTTCCCTATGTATGCTGATAATGGCATCCTGATGTAACCGATTTTATAGGACACACATGCTTGTGCATTGACGACTACTGCAGGATGTTACGTTTCGGCCAGCCTACGGGTAGCACATGGAAATCATGCGTCACATGGACAGTGCTGGCAGACGGCATAAAAAAAAACCGATTGAAGTTCAAGAAGACAGAGAGCATCCTTTAGTCTTAGTTTTCCTCATACCTACAAACACACTGTTCTCCTTACACACAAGGCCACTATGGCACTGTATGCACAGTTACATGTGCATGTTTTAAAGTATTCAGTTCTGGGATTTGCATGTCACTATATTTGCTTTAACTGCTTAGAGCAAACATACTGTAAGTCACTCTAGTACTTATTCCTGGTGGACACCTCCCTATAAATACACATTAGGCCAGCTGAGTTCACCCATTCAGTTCAGGTGTTGCGTGTTATTATTTAACCTTTAACCTTTTTAAAAATTTCTAGATTTCTTCCTTAGTTTTTTCTGACAGAGGAAGTACATGCTTTTATATTAGTAACACTGTACTGACGAAATCATAAAATGAGTATACATGGAACGTTGTGAGCTATTTATTCTGGGAAATGTTCTATCCTGTGCCTTTTTTATAAGCTTTATAAATATTTTCTTTTATAAGCTGCTTGTATTGTTGGTATCCAGGGCATGTAAACTACAGTGTATATACTGTGTACTCAGTGTACTCAATGTGTTCTCAATGTATTAAGCGTCAAGCCAGAGGCCTAAAATACAACGCTTGAAGCTTGAGCAGACTGTTGCAATGTTCCTTCCTTCAGCCAGACTCTTCAGTGGAGCCCTTCTTCAACTCCCTGGTGAGACAGACGGGCGTTCCTAACGTCTTCTCCCTCCAGATGTGTGGGGTTGGTCTGGCAGCTGAAAGCACCGTTGACCCAGCTGGGGGTAGTCTTGTGAGTAGTCAGGAGGGCCCGCCTGAGGTCCGAGTGTGTCAAGAAGGACTGTGTGGGTTTAGAAGTCTGCGCTGAAACAAAGGGTGCCATTTGTTATTTTGTGTGAAACAGCGTGAGCATTCAGTGGCAGCCAGGTTCTGGAATGAGATAACCGGAGCACTTTTCAAAGAGGCCTCGGGACCCCTTTAGGAGTTTTAAGATGACTTCAAACTTTTTCTTTTGATTACAACTAATCTAAATTCCATTTGAATAAAATGTGCATTGTGCTAACATGTTACCTAGCTTGTTTATGAACGTATCGTATGAATTGTAATATTGTTTTGTATATGTTTTTTACATTGTTTGAACTATTACATTCACACTGACATAACTTTTACGACATAATAAACACTTCAAAGCTGAGGAGACAAAGCAGCTTGTTGTGTTGTGTCACCCACGGCTTCATTGAATTCCACCGTTTCCATTGGCGTCTCAATCTAGTTAGCATGTAGATGATTAAGCTAAGATAGCAGCCTGCTGAGAGCAGGTCTGTCACTGTTGCAGAAATGGCCTCCCTCTGATTCTGTCATGCGACCCATTGAAAGAGGCAGATGGATAAAATGGCAGGGTGCATTGTGTAGCCTACTACTGTATGCAGTGACACAAAGTACAGGGAGTATTCATGCTGCCAAAGTATACTCTTAATAGTCTGCTGCTGTTTGTACAGCTGACTTACCACTGACATATTGTTTGTGTTTCTTAACTTTTCTAGATAATGGGAGGGGTTGAACCAACTTTGTACCGGGGGTCGATGTGGTACACACCGATAAAAGAAGAATGGTATTACCAAGTAGAGGTGTTAAAGCTGGAGGTTGGAAGCCAGAATCTAAACCTAGACTGCAGAGAGGTAAAAACAATAACTCTGAAATTGTTTTATAAAAATATTTTTCAGAAAAGCAGCAATCACCATCGTGTATGAATGTGTGTGTGAATGTGAGACAATACTGTACAGCACTTTGAGTGGCCGGAAGGTTGGAAAAGCGCTATGTAAATGCAGCCCATTTACAAAAAGAGTTTGTTTGTTGTTAATTAATTAATTAATTAATTAATTGGTTCATTCCTGATGGTAATATTTAACCCCTAACATGTCTCCCTTTTCCCAAGTATAATATGGACAAAGCCATAGTTGACAGTGGGACGACACTGCTCCGGCTGCCTGTCAAGGTCTTCAATGCGGTGGTGGATGCCATCACACAGACCTCTCTGGTATGTTCCTTCTTCACACACTGCTGGGGAAGTATTCTCAAGTGTGGCAGAAAAGCATGCAGTCGCTATTCAAGGACGTGACTCTGTGAGACTCAGTGGGCACGCTGTTGTGCGCATACCGTATGTGGTTACAATTTTCCACTTTCGCTCTAAAAGCAATCTAGCGGTTGATTTGAACCCAGATGAGACATTTCTCTAGGTGGCATATAAAGGTTTAGGGATAGACTCTTCTAGGCTTCTCAATATGACAAAATAGACATTCACTAGTTTTCTTTACAGATACAATGTACGTTTTGGCCTTATTTCTTGGCCTGTGGTGTTCTCTCCTACCTCGCCCAGATTCAGGACTTCTCTTCTGGCTTCTGGGCTGGCACCAAGCTGGCGTGCTGGAGGAAGGGGGAGATTCCATGGATGTTTTTCCCCAAGCTGTCTGTCTATCTGAGAGCCACAAACACCAGCCAGTCCTTTCGCATTACCATCCTCCCCCAGGTACAGAGGAGAAACTCCCTCACTCACAGACCCATCATGGAGTTCTCTCTCAACCTAAATAACATCTGCAGGTTACTTTTGACATGATGTTCTCTCAACGCACACAACCAATATCCCTGTTGCCCTGTAGCTATACATCCAGCCAATCACAGTGGCGGAGGGAAGTCTAGACTGCTACCGATTTGGCGTGTCATCCTCCACCAACGGGCTGGTGATCGGTGCTACCGTCATGGAGGGCTTCTACGTCGTGTTTGACCGTGCCCAGCGCAGAGTGGGCTTTGCACTTAGCAACTGTGCAGGTGAGAGGAATGGATAGATGTACCTTGTTCATTTACATGTTCTTACAATTGGTAAGAATATAGATGTTCTGACATGTTGATTATAATTTACTTTCATTCCATGTAGTCACTTTTGGTGTAGTAGTAGATGTATTTCTACATGACATTTGACTACATTTAGTGGATGCATTCCATTAAGGCCCCCCCCCCCCCCATCACCCTGGGGGGGGGGGCTGATTCATGTCATTACAAGAAGGGTCAACACAACAGTTTACCTGTGAGACCCATGAATTGGGTGGGCAGGACAGAGTTTTAGCAAAGTCCTTATAGGCAAGTTCCATTTCAGAATTCTCCCTTAGAGCTCAATTGACCTTATTCACATGGCAGCCATCTTCCTCTGATGTCACGCTCAGGGTGGGAAATCGTTCTCGCTACTTTCAGCTGTGATCAGGATTACATTTTCCCACCCTGAGCATGTCTCAAAATAATACAGTGGCATGTCTCCTCTATACCGTGTCTCTGGCATAAGCCAAGATATTGGAACATTAACAAAGACAGACCACTGTAATGTATTTCAATGGAAGTCAAAACAGAACCCTTCTGGTCTCGTTTGCGGGCGTGTCACTAACTGCATTTTCATGTGGAGGCTAACGTAGGCTGTGCCCAGACAGCCCGTTGCTAGCCCTCTGTTATAAGTTATAAGAGCCGCTCCCTGGCCACTGACCGATATTCCCCCTGCAGTGGGCGGTGGAGCGGAGCTCTCTGAAATGGCGGGGCCCTTCTCCGCGGCGGACGTGGCCACGGACTGTTCCGGAGGGAAGCTGCAGGAGCCTCTCCTGTGGATGGTGTCCTACGCCTTGATGGGCGTCTGTGCCGCGGTGCTCCTCGTCCTGCTGCTCCTGCTGGCCCTGCCCTGCCGTTGCCGGCGGCGACGCGACGGGGAAATCACAGACGAGTCGTCGCTGGTGCGCCACCGCATCAAGTGACTGAGACGGGCGGCACCTGCACAGGCCCGGGGGCAGTGGGCGGAGCCTGTTTCTACCAGTGGGGAAAGGGGGGAGAGCTCGACCTGCACTGACCAATGAGCATCTCAGACTGGAGTACACACACACACATCCACTGCACCCACAGTGGTCGAGACATCGGCCTCATAAAATCACACTGCAGGTGTTTGCCCCTCCCTGTATGTACGACAAGACACCACTAATGATTAAACTAATACCTATTGCACTTGTTGCAAGTGTACACTATAATTCTGGTGCGCAACATGTAAAATAAATAATTCAACAGCAGTTGATGCTGTACGTCCAATAGATTATTGTGCTACCTTTTTCAGTTGGGTGAAGGAATATTTTCAGACAAACGATTAGATGTTTACAGTGCCTAAAGTCTCACATCTTTCCGCATACTGTACATAGGCATATCAGTGGTTTGAGACTGCCACATTGCACTTATTTAAAGCTGATCAACATTGTCCCATCTTTCTGTGGGTATTTTACTAATACTGTAAGCAAACAGTCAGTTTGATAGGTTAAGTTGAGTATGATTGTATAACAGAATAAAGTTTTGTGTGTGCGTGTGTGTGTGTGTGTGCACACTTTTTTGGAAGCAATCACATCTCTGGGTACGTTCAAGTAACTAATCACTGCTGTTAGCAAGTGGGATGTTTGTATTCTAAACTATTGCGCATCAGTGTTGCTAAAATATAGAATGTCCATAAAACTGGATGCTGGTTATGCATTGTATGTATCATATGACCAGTTTTATACAATGCAACACTTATTAATGTATATGTAATGTGATTAAATTGTTTTTTATTGTATTTTTTAAGATACATCAAGAGGCTTCAGTAATCACTTTAAATAATGTATGTCTATAATGACAATAACTTGTCTACTGTACATACAATAACACAACACGTATTACAACATAGGTTGTCACATAGGCTAGCAATGTCAAAAGACAAGCTTATTCTTTCAGTGATGTTGGAGGGGTGGAACTCAAAACAATTACTTTAATCAACTTTCACAGAATACATCTAGGCCTACAATTATTTTATTATATTTTGTATTTTGTTACATTTTGAAATACATTCCTGAAGCTCAAATATATATATCTGCTTCAAAACTGTGCTTGCCTACCTTTTTTCCAATAGCAGTGATAGAAATCTTATTTGAGATTATATATCATTATTTTGAGATAGTAAGTCACAATTGAGTTTATTTTATGACATTGACATAAATGGACTTCAAGGTAAAATTGTGTCAATTTTACATAACATTTGATTAAATTATATAAAAATATGTATATTTTGTTTGGATTAGAAAGCTCGATTACAATCAATCATGAAATATACTGTAAATACAATTTAATTCTAAAATATACAATCTTTATTTTTTTGAAATACATAAATCACTTCAAGCTGTTTTATTTTCTAAGTGAACCATACACACTCCAGAGGTAATTTTATATATTGGAAGTTGTATTTTGTATAGTTGAAGAATTCATTATCTGTTGTGTACTGTTTATCATTGTACAGTTTATTTAAAATGTGAAATAAATGGCAAAGACTGAGCAAGAATAGAATGTCAATATATATCATTATACATCTTGAAGGAAATGTAATTAAAACAAACCACACAGTAAATTTTTTTCATCCACAAACTGATAAACAATTTAGGTTATTTTGCAATGTAGGGACATCTTGGGTTGAACTTAATCAAAACATGAAAACAACTAAATATAGTTACCAAAGTGATGTTAGCATAGCTGAACAATGACAGCCAATAAAAGCTCTGGTTTTGCATTGTTAATAGCCAAACACATCAGTATTTTAATTAAGCACATCAGTATTTTAATTAAGGGGTTGATCCGACTTGGTTAATAAGCAGCATGGTAAACAGAAATATACATGCAAATACATAAACGCAGCATGGTCCATTTATCGTCTTAAAATATATTAGCACAGTAGCTTCAACATTGTTTTTCTTTTTCAGAAGAAGTCTTGATAATTCTGTAAACAGAAAAACAAGTAGCATTTTTATATGATACTCATTGCTTGAACATTTTGTGAATATTATTCTGTGCATATCCAATGTCACATACTGTAGCTATTAGAGCCGCAAGTCATTAAATATATCCTTAACGTATTTATAAATAAAGAAGTTCACTCCAGTCTGGCTAGCCCAGTTTTTATGCAACATGAATCTATTGCAGTTTGGACGTTATTTTGTATGATCATTTTTAGATTAGAGTATGTACTTAAACCATAAATTACATGGAACATGTTCATGGATTTTACTTTTCAAACATATGACAAGGCCTCAATGAAGTGAAGCTAAATCTCATGAACTGTAAAATAGTCTAGACATCTTACTTGCATCTGATGGTGGATCCAACTCAGGAAATAGGTGATGTTCCCATATACCCCTGGTTTGTTGATCAATACACAAAGATCTCCCCAGCTATAGTGCCCTAGAAGCCACCATACACCATCCTTGTGGGATACCACAGGGCTACCACTATCACACTGAAAATACAAACATGAAGACAATAGAGAATTATACACCATGATCCTCCCACACACATATAAAGCTATGATCCGCCTGCTTTGGATCCACTTCTCTGTGATTAAATTGCTGAAGAACATTCTAGTACACTGTATTACATCCTGGTGTGAATTGCAATGCTTTGCTGGAGGTCAAGAGATGAAACTAGTTATAATGCACCCTTTCCAGAGCACAGTAATACTTCAGTTTTCATTGGATATATAAGAGCCCTCAATGCCACTACTCTATTTTTACAATATGATACACTACGTTTTACTGCTAATTTTAACACAGAGGTGTCTTCATTGCTGTACTAAAGAGTGAAGTGATTATATATTATTAGAGCTAAGTGATTGCTAATGCTACTGTCTGTGCCCAAACACAGTGATATTTAAAGCTCGATGAAAGCAGTCCTAATAGGCTAACCTTTCATAACTTCATGAGACAATATGCTCATTAAAACATGAGTTTGTGTGAGCGTGTGTTACCACTCCTCTCTCGATAGCCGCAGCACATATCATATCCTGTGTGATCGCGTTGCCATAAGACACGGAGAGGTTACAGACAGCAGCCTCTAATATGGAGACCTGAGCCTCCATCAGATATGGAGAGCCAGCGGCTAGAAAGAAGAGACACCATTGACAGAGAGCCTCAAGCCATTGCAGGAACATCTGAATCACTTAGGAACTGAAGATTATGTGATGGACATTTTTATTGGTGATTATTAGCGTAATAACTGTATTTTAATTGTAACATCTGTTACAATAGATGTGAAATCACTCAGCCCAGTAGCGGTCATGCTCTTACTGTTTTTTACTTGGTTACAAAATCCTGATGTCCAGATTTCTTGGGAATCTGTGATGTTCAGTCCAGCATTAGGGAGACAAACAGGCCCGATGTTCCTGGAAACTTTAAAATATTAGCAATCAGCATAACATACTGCATAAGCCCAGAAGTAATTAACCACTGTAGATTCCTTAATATGAAGGGCTGTGAGTTAAGGAAGCTACAGTCTGGTTTAACAGGAGTTCAACGTTGTTTTAATGACTAGAGGGCTGCTCTTGCAGTTAAAATAGTGAAATAGACATATTTTGAAGCACTAATGTGTAATGAATATTTTATTATTATAACCTTTATTTGAATAGGGAATTGCAGTGAGAACCCAATAGGCACAGTACATTCTGTACAGCAATATACAAAAGTAAAGTTTTTACTATGAAAATATAGGGAGTGTGGTACAGTACAAATACAACAGTAAACAAACTGCATTACAATGCATGTGTTACCCTGCATACGATGTGACATGTCCACACCTGTAAAGTCCAAAGGTCTGGATAGTTTCACCATGGCAATGTCATTTTTCAAAGTGAGTCTGTTGTAACCCTCATGGGTCACAATGTGACTCACAGAGTAGCCAGGGTTGAAGACGGTGCCGAGAGGATCCACTATTCCACAATAGACAAGCCAGTCTTCGGGCTTCCTAGAAGATGGAAGTACAAGGCTGACATGAGCACTGTGTAATGCGTATGTAATCACTCAGCCCAGCATTTAACTAATAGCATGTGTGATATTATTTTTATGAATAGAATGCTGACATGAGCCAGCATATAAATCAGACTGAAAAGAGTATTCAACCTTGCAAGGGCAATTTTTTATCCAGTCTCACAAAGCATTGCAATTGGAGCTTATATTCAGCGCTATTGTGAATCACACTGATGCCGTGACGCACATTAAACTGCCAGTGTTCTGCGGCAACAGCCAGATAGAGCAATTTGGTGTTAGGTGACTGGCAGCAGAAAATGTCATCAAATAGTCGATATGGGGATGAGCGGGAAGAGCGGTGTTATTCTAGTTAGCTTGGAACCAGCAAGTCTAATATACTTCTACACACTAATTAGTATGTGTAAAAAACAGGGCTTGACAACGTTCGTCGGCACATGCGTTACATGCAGTAAAATTGTACAACAAATTAGTACTAAGTGAAGAAGCGGCACATCGAGAGCTGTATAAAAGGATTGGGATTAAAACAACTAGAGGATTTAAAATAGTCAGAAGCTTGCTTTATGTATCACTACATGCTCTAGCACATCCAAACTGCTCCTCAAAGGATTGTATTACATGGACTGTAGGTAGGCACTGATGCTTAATCCTATTGAGTCACCCGGAGACACAGTGAGCTGCCGTGACTATCCAGTAGAGGTCGATGATGGAGCCACCACAGCGATGTGAGCCTCCAGCCCAGAGACTGGCCTGCCACGGCCAGGCACCAAGGACGGCTTGTTGGCCTTCAGGGCTTCTTCCAGAACTCACCCTGGCCCCACACTCTGAGGGTAGTGTCAGCGTACAGTCACACTCTGTCTGGACCACCTCGGGTGAATGGCCAGAAAGAAGACTAGACCACTTTGATACAGGCTATTGTCAATAACACTCTCTCAGGCCGACTGTTATAATGCTATCAGAACATTTATGTGGCGTTAAGTGGGATAGGGATTCTTTACATACCATTGCAATGCAGGCTCACCACACTGTTGTTCGGACAGGTTGTGCTATGTAAATAAACAAGAACATAATAGAATATTGTTTCGAAAATTGAATGTTTTAGCTTTTACTTTTAATTTTAACGTGTACTTTTTGACTGAGGAACAATATATTGGTATCCTTAACCTTTGCACAAGCTGTTGCATTATGGGTGCATCTGGCCTTGATCCAGGTTTCACTTTTAAGAAGTCACTTCCAGAATCAGCCCTCTGATGTTTCCATTTAGAATATGTGCTCCTGTCAAACACAACGGAATAAAAAAAAGAGGGCATCAGCGTCAACCTCATACACTGTGTGGTATTGAACCTGTCTAGAAGAAACCACTGCAGGAGGCCTTACTTGCTGTAGCCCATATACTGGCAGGTGGCTCGGCCTTGCGTGTCCGTCCAGCCCTGTGAACACACACTTCTCCAGGAGTTACCTTCAGAGGAGAATATCTGGAGGAGGAGACTGGAGCCATGCAGCCTCACTGAAGCACAAACAGCAAACACAAGATGACTCGTGCAGAGCCGTCTGGCTGCGGCGAAGCCAAACAGATTTGCATACCACATTCCACTTGAGCCAAACTATCAATAAGAAATATGTTGCTATCTCTTTGATGCAGCTTTGCCCTCATTGGGCTGGCACATGTAAATATGACCAATGCGGTCACAGCATGTACCACAGGCAGCTTCATCTTGGCCCCCTGGACAGTCCTGGACTCCATTACACCAGTCTGACCGCCACACACAGCTGCCATCGCCACAGGCCACACCATGCACACAGGAAGAGGAAACTAGACCACAGACACATGCCGGGGAATGGCTTCAGTGAAAGGAAGAGGAATGTGTGTGTTCATTTGTGTAGGCAGGAAAGGACCTTTATGGTCTACATGAAATGTTGATGCTGATTTTTTATTTATTTGATAACAAATGTTGGAAGCCTCATAAATGAAAATCTGCTTAAAGTACCTATATGACATTTTCTGCCACTAGATGTCATACTAAGCACAAACCAAAATAAATGCTTTCCACAAACGCAGTGCACGCAAGGCAGACCTCAATGAAGACAAATAGAGGAGCTCATATCACAGAGTGAGTCTGAGTGAGTCAACCATAACTTAACATAGAAAATAGTTGTTTGCTGCTATATTAATATTTAAAATATATGACCTTTTAGGCAATTGCACATGTTAACCAATTCAGTGACATTTTCATTCTTTATTGTACATTTAAGCAGCCTCCAGCTGTTGAATGTCAAATTAATCTTTCATAACAAGCAGGCAATGTTGTCTTTCTCAGATATTTCCTGAACCAAATAGTTCACAGCAAATACCTGTAACGTCATTATTCTGTCTCTACGAATGTGTGAGATGCTGTGTACTTACAGTAATAACCAAGGAGCACTGCTGCCCCCAACAGGAGAAGCAGCATACTGATGACAGCAGATCCCATGTTCTTCACTGCAGGCCACTGCCTTACACCTTAGATAGAGCACAATATGACACAGTATGAAGTGGACTCAGCTCACAAGCACTCTCTTGTCAAACAGAAACCTGAGCAGTGCTTATTTACATTATTTAATAATAGTAATAATAGCACTCACACGTTTTTTTACAAGTTTTTGTTTACATTTTAGTCTTCTTGACTAAAACCATTCCTAGACATATTACTGTATATGATCTGGCATTGAAATAGCTGTGATATACTTGGTTTTATTTTGATGTATTACATATTTCTTATATATTACTTCTGTTCAATCTTTATATGCTGCCTCTGGCCCAAATTATCCAGAACAATAACATTAACCACCACAGCTACGCTGATG
>JAODUK010051559.1:0-19011 GCA_027564635.1 Typhlichthys eigenmanni
TCTCTCTCTCTCTCTCTCTCTCTCTCTCTCTCTCTCTCTCTCTCTCTCTCTCTCTCTCTCTCTCTCTCTCATATCTCCACACTGGCCTGGGTGGGAACGCCTCAGGATCCCCCAGTCAGAGCTTGTTAATGTGACTCGGGAAAGGGAAGTTAGGGGTTTGCTGCTGCTGCCCCCGAGCTGCTGCCCCCACGACCCAACTCAGGAGAAGCGAGAGAAGATGGATGGATATTCAGGCCTGTACTTTAAGACAACAGTGCTAGTGCTATGTTAAACTGTTAATCACAAAAAAAAAAAAAATCTGGTACTTCAGCTGAAAATGTATTTGGGTCAAACACATACAAACACAACTAACTATACACATAAGCATACACATATATAGACATATAAATGCACTCACAAAACACTCAAGACACAAGACAAGGAGAAACCAGGGTTGGACTCCTGCTACTCCCCCCTAGAGAGGCTCCAGAGGTTACAGACACGAAGCCAGAGAATCAAGATAACTCACTGAGCTCAGCTACTACTGGAGCACTGCCACAGACAACAGACATTCTGTTGCTCCTCTGTGTATGTGTGTGTGTGTGTGTGCTTGTCCCAGCTCTGAGGGTGTTCACGAGGTCATCCAGCTCTGTGGAATTCAATGCAGAAGAACACGGCGTAGAACTGGCCTCCATGCAAGTCTCATTGTTGAAACTGTTATCAACCTTTCCTTTTATTTAAACGTGTAACTGGTACACATACTGGCAAAAAAACGTTTCTACAGATTATTCATGAATCATATCTGTGATCATCACACCAAGTGATAACTTGGCCTTTGTGTTTTCTGTTTTTCAGTTTTTACTATAGCTTACAAATATAGTCTTTCAGAAGAGTCAATAAACCAGACCAATACACAACACATGGATCTACTCAACTGCTGCAATCCTGTGGGGAAGTCCATTGTATATGGTGAATGTGCTCTTATATGCATTCTGTTATTTTCTATTATATCAGATCAATCCAAAAATATATTGTATATCCTCTCCTTTCCTCTCCTCTCCTCTCCTGTGTTTCATTAGGCAGGGTATTCAGCATTTGAGGCAGAATGAGTAATGCTGTGAGAGACCGTTCCTCACAGATGGTTGTAGTTTGGGCCTCTACTACTGTAATGACATATTTTAACAAGACAATTAACCTAATCAGTCTCTGGTTTAGATGTCTCACGTGTGTGTGTGTGTGCAATGTTCTGTTACAGTAAATCACAAAGACAAAAGCCTTGCTGCTAATAATTTGCGAGCTGCATTTACGGTAAGACCTTTATGGCACATGTAATTTTCTTTATTGTTCCCTCTATCACGTGTGTGCATGTAGGCTACATCATTTCATTGGCTGTTGGTATGTGGGTGTGCTCTTTTCCTAAGGCATATGTGATGCTGGTCACAGCCAGAATGTCAGTAGGTTCAGAGGACCACTAATGTCTCACAGGCTGGCATTATTACAGTATTAGAGGCATTGAACATCATGTATGTCTGCCTGCCTGTCTCACCATCTGTCTGTCTCCATCATCTTAAAGGTGAGTATATGCAATAAACATGAGCAACACTAATGCCTATGGATCATACAGACATTGTTCTGTAAGGTAAGGTCATCTATTCTCAGGGTCCATGGGGGTTCCTTCCCTCCATCTTCTCCACCCGCTAATGTAACTGCTGCAGAACCTTCCGGGTCAGAAGGAATAGGCTTAGATAGACATAGGAAGGGTATTACAGTAAAGCCCAGTATGTGGATGTCCTGATACACAAAAAGGGTGCAGTGAATGAGCCAAGGGAGTAAACATTATTGAAGGCAGTTCCCTTTGTCCTGAATATTTTCTGTAAATTCAGTTTATGGGTGAAAAAGTATGATTATATTTGTTATCCTTTTAAGTTTACAATGAACCTAGTAGGCTATAATGTATAGAGTTACCATAGTAGGCTACAATGTATAGCGTTATACAACAGGCTTTATTTTTGCCATAATCAACTAAAGACTGAACATCGGATGCCACGTCAGGAAATAATATTACTGTCAAATCGCGCCACCTACTGGCCTATTTAATAAGCACTGGCATATCATTTACAACGATGTGATACTTTAGCCACTAGATGGCAATTGTCTCTGCTGTTATAGTTTGTATGGACACAATACTTATATTGTAATGGCATGTGTCTATATTATGAAGCATTTCTGACTTTGCTACGTTTTTGGGAGACAGTGTTTAATTATTAAGGGATTAGCACATGTGTGGGCCAGTCTGGGTATGAGGTAAGTTATGCCATGCTAAATGCAAACACCCACACACACACACACACATGCACACCCGCCTACAACTAATGCAGACCAGCTTTATGGCCAGTCTTGAGGTTAGGTCATGTGTGTGTGTTACTGATGCAGTCATCTTAGAATAGTCTATCCAAAACACAAAAGGATGTGTTCTTAAGGTCAGTAAGCCTGACAGACCACAACCTCACTTCCTTTCCAAAAGACTGTCTCACCATTAAAGGCAGCTGCAGGGTATATTATTGTTTCAGCTGCTTCTCTTTAATTAGTTCTGCTTTATGATATACTGTATATTTAGCTTTTCTTCTTCCATCACTGACCGGTAAATGCTGTTAAACTGGGTTTAACATTGTTTAGCCGTTTATTTTAAATGATTAAAGTCATATTGTCTCTTACAACTGTGTATGTTGCTCCTTCTCAAGAATTTACACTTTTAAGATGAGTACCACGACACGATAAATATTACAAACCTCATTTTCACTGTCATTGAAATTATACTAACCAGGTCATCTGGTCCTCAAAAAAAAAAAAAACAAGTTAGAACAAGTTAATGTTAAAAACAAGTTGTCCTTCCTTCATGATTATGCAGTGCATTATATGAATCATCTTAAGTTTGTAGATGGCCATGGTAGAGGAGTGGAAGGCAGTGGAAGAGGATATATGAACTTAAGCAGCAGTGGGAATGATGGTCACAGACACACAGATATGTGTGTATTTATGTACATATGGACATGTAGGGTGGTTGCTAAAGGTCTTTATTCACAACCATGCAAATTGTCTCATAAAATCGTGTATAAATACTATCCTGGCAGCTACAAAGAATGTACCTTGCCAGTCTACAGTGAACTATTCATCTGTATAGTAAATGTAATGTATTAAATGTCCCTCAAATTTGACAGCAATAGCCCTAAAAATGCATTATACTTGGGCAGGAATGTGTAGAAAACATTCACAAAGCATTCGAAAAGGCCTCAGAAAGACCAATTGTATAATGGCAGTGTCTTTTTTTAGATAAGAGTGAATCTATCATTCTCCATTTCCCTTAAATGTCCCATTTCACATTTCCATAATGTCCTACCCAACAATACATACTTAAGCATCATGGCAAACAAAACTCATTGAGTCCAGCCCAACAGTGTTGTGCACAATAAAAACCTAAAACAAAACATACTAGACACTCAGTACATTATTGCGTGGGGGTAGACGTTGTAGAGCTGGTCATCGTTGCCACGGCGAACCTCCAGGAGAAGAGACTGATTGTCTGCCAAGGCTCCATAGATGTCCTGTGCTGTCTGGACCGGCTGGCCATTCAACCTTACAATGACATCGCCAGCCATGATCCCAGCCCTGTACGACATAAAGGGACGCTTAAAGGACCCAGCTGGGAAGCAAGGGGAGGTCATGCAAATTCCTCACAGGCATTGATTGGTTTCTATAAGTGTGTGTGTGTGTACCTACTTGTCTGCTGGGGAATTTGCAATGACCTGGTGCACCAGAATTCCACTGGTGACTTCAGGAAAGTCTGGGTTCTGTAGTTTCATCTCTGCCTTGAGGCTGAAACAAAACACACAAACATAGACAAATGATAACCTTGAATATAAATGAAGTCAGGTTAAATCAAAAGATTGTGTGCGTGCGTGTGTGCGTGCGTGCGTGTGTGTGCATGCGTGTGTGTTGTGTTACAAACTCACACATTGGTGATCGTGAGCATCTGTATGCCCAAGAAACGTCTGTTTACTTTAGATATCTCTGAAAACAAAACATCAGCCCTTTATAACTATTTCCATTATCACCACCACCTATATAATGGTCGTCATCAGTCCATCGTCTAATTCTGTGTTCTGTTTTTATTACTTTTATTTCTGAATATGAAAGTAGATATAGTCTGGGTCAGTATATTTATATGCCAGACAACAATCCCAATATAATTTAAATAGAATACATTTTTAACTACTGTTACAACCGGCTCCATATTGTTTACACAAGTATGCTTTGAGATTCAGAATGGTAAACAATGGAAATACATTTTCATTTATTATAACTATTAATTGCTAATGTATTTACTTGGAAACCCTCACCTGCATCAGGCTGCCGCTCTTCTGGCAAACTAAGTCCTCTTTGCAGCCTGGTCTTATCTATTGTAACACATGAGCTGTTTAGACTAAACCCCCTCATAACACACATTCCTTAACAGCGCTGTGTTACAATCTCATAATGGGAAGAACACACCCCCTTTATATGGAGCAGAAACACAGGTGCAGGTTGCGACCTCTGACCTTGGCTGTGTTTGGTTTGTGTCTCCGTGAGGAAGCGGTTGATCCTATCAGACGGTATTGCGAAGGAAATACCCGCTGTGACCTTCAGAGTGTTAATGCCAATCACGTCACCATCCTACAAAACCAGAGGAGGCCATTCTTTACAGAACTGTTCATATTAGGCATACATACAGTACATTTAGTATACACTGGTATCCTTTTAGCCTAGCTTCAGTTTGACTTCATCGGGAGAATCAGTCTGGAGAGCTTGGAAATCGTTGAGTTTCGAGCCGGATAACCTAATGTGTTGCCAATAATCATGGCACTGTTAGATATGGGCGTGGTTTAAGCATAGGTGTGATGACAACATGAAAACAACTAGAGTCAAAAACGCCTATACAATATAGCATCAGTTTTATTTGAATTTATTAGGAGAGAAAAAGCTTTTGTCAATGGAAAATATGTTTTCACACTTGACTCCTGACTTTTCTAAAAGTGGATAACAACAGACTCTGTTGGTTCACAGCTTTGTCCAATTACATGCCAAGTATTCTTTTGAAAGCACCTGCCCTTTTGAAACAGTTTCAATGGATGGCTCCCCAGATGGATGTGTCTGAACAGACACAGACCCCTGGTGTTTAAGGTAAGTATAGTGCATGTTCCACAGTCCAAGCGAGAAGAGAATAGTACTCACCAAGTTAACAAGTGGTCCTCCAGAATTACCATACTGCCCAGAGATGAAGGGGAGAACAAAGAGGATCATAGTTAATAAAATAAAATGTTAACATTCATCAATCTATTGGCACATATTTAACATGCAGAATCAAAAGGTCAGGGTATGTAGCAGGGTAGCATGTAAATTAAATTTGACCAATACAATGATCTTGTGCCATGGTAAATGTCAGTACATCCCTGGTCTTTAAATTCCATATTTAAATATGGAATGAATATAATTAGGCATACGGTTTTCAATATTATGCATATATCAAAATATAAAATTAAAATAAACTCTTCAAGTCAAGTTTATTTATCTAGCCCTTAATCACATTACAGTCTCAAATGGTTTTACAGCCAACATTTCACATGGAAACAAACAACACTCCCTTAACCTGCTCCTCCCCTATTTAAATATAAATTATAATGAACATTATCAGGAGGCATATACTATTGAATGTATTATTCTTTAAAATTGCTTGAATTCTACATTATGACAAACCTCATGTAATACCTCCCACTACCTCTAGGGGTAGTAGTAGCACAACTTGAGTGACTGCCCAGGACAAGAGTATGCAAAGTAAATCAACGCAATGTACATGACGTCATTTGCAAGAAAAGTAAACAATAAAAAGTGTGCATATCAACGTGTGCGTGTGTGTGTGAGCGTGTGTGCGTGCGTGTGTGCGTGACCTCACGTTAATGATAGCGTCTGTTTGGATGTAGCCCATGTCAGAGTCTCTTATGCCCAGCTCCTTGCCATCTCGTTGGGTGGTGCTGACAATCCCCGTGGTTACAGTGTTTTGCAGGGCAAAAGGGCTGCCGATGGCAACCACAAACTCCCCTGGCCTCAGGTCAGCTGAACGTCCCAGAGACAGTACTGGGAGCTTGTTCTGCTCATGCACACACACACACACACACACACACACACACAGGCACACACGCACAGAGTACGTTCAGTACATTCACTACATGAAATGGAAATGTGTGCATGTAAACCCTCTCACAGGGAAAACTATATGAACAAGCCTTTAAGAAACACAGGCAGTGCTTTGTATGCAACTTATTGAGCTGCCGGAGTATTTCAGGTGGAAGTGAGTCACACGCATGATATCACAGTTTGCCTCACAAAGCTGCTGTTTACAACAAGACTATTTTCACAGTCTGGTATCTGACAATGCAGGGAAAGTTTCTAGACAAATAGATTTAATTTCAGGTATTCAATGCTATTATTATTATTTATTATTATTCTGGTCATTCTATTTATTTCCCTATTTGATTGATTGTTGTTAATCTGATATCTGCTTTGCTTTGACTGTCCGGTATTATTTATGCTAAACAATAAGCAATTATTGAATATTATTTTTACTCAATCTAGCTCAGGTGGTAACATATGTGATACATATGATGTGTCGTGTGTAGTGTGTTTCCATAGACGTAATTACTTATATGTGATATGATGTGTCGTGCGTAGTGTGTTTCCATAGACGTAATTACTTATATGTGATATGATGTGTTGTGCGTAGTGTGTTTCCATAGACATCAGAGTAATTACTTATATGTGATATGATATGTCGTGTGTAGTGTGCATCCATAGACATCAGAGTAATTACTTATAGCTAGTGTGTTCCTACCTGGGGGTTGACTTTGATCGTAGCGATGTCCGACTTTCTGTCTACATCTCGGACAACCGCCTCATACTTGCTGCCGTCATGGAGCAGCACACGTAGCTGTGGTCTACCTGTTATCGTGGCAGCCGGGGTTACCACGTGGGCGTTAGTTACTATCAGACCGGAATGGGTCACGATAAACCCCGAACCGCTAGACAGAGGCACATGGCGACCAAAGACAGGGTGTCTGAGAGAGAGAAAGAGAGAGAGAGAGAGAGAGAGAGAGAGAGAGAGAGAGAGAGAGAGAGAGAGAGAGAGATACTGTATTTCTCCTCATTTAAGTTTGCTGCAGCGAATGCACAAATCTATCAAACATGGCATCTTTATCCCCCTACCAACATTCCAAAGCCTAATAACCGTGACTTGCAACTGTCCTGCGTGACGTGTCATAGTCACTACTGCATAATGCTATGTTCTCCTTACTCATGTAAAGCGCTCACTCTTGTCTATTTGCTGTTATGTATGTTGTCCTTGTTGACTGTGTTTTTCGATTCTGTAAAGTACACACACACACGCGCGCACACACGCACACACACACACGCACACACTCACGCACACAGGTTTAACATGGTCACAAGCCCACCTTAAGTAGAGCTCTATGTGGACAACAGCAGGAGCTATCTTCTCCACTACATCAGCGATGAAGTTGAACTTGTACCGAGGGCTGTTAGGGTGAACTGGAGTGTGACCTGTACTAACATTAAGAAAGCACAACATCACCTCCAACGCTAAAACAATAACAGGAATTCACATGTTCCCAGTCCTGTCATTTCTTACAAAAGAAGACCACACAGGCAGATTAGTAAAGGGGGAAGATCATTTAGAAATGATCTTAATTTGTCATCTATAGTGGTGGATTAGTGGAATCACAGGCAAGCATGCACACACAAACCTCTAATTTGCCTCCAGTTTAAACACTATGGAGTAGTTTATAAGAGATGGCCCATTTAGTGGGCCAAATTAGTCCCACAACCACTACAGAAATCCACAGCAAACAGACAGCATGGTTGGTATTGTAAATTAATGACTTTCTCTATTTGTTTTGTATATTATCAGTACATGTGGCTGGTGGATAGGGGTGAATCTGCGCTCACTTTGGCGTCTTACCTGTGGCTGACAACAGGCAGGGTCCTTTGCGAGCATGGGTAACAGCAGGCTTCCCCATCTGAAGCGCTTTGCGACTGGCTGCTCGCATTCTGCACATGTTGACATATGTTTTCCCGTCGCTTCCACACACTTTATGCATTACCTTACATTGACACACTCCTTTCCGACGTTTCCCATCATTTTCGAGCGACTTGCACTCCATTCCGTCCCCGCAGGGCAAGTCGGTTTTGCGGCCGCATGATTCTCCCTCGCGTCGGGCGCACGCCAGGCAGCAGTTACACCGGTCCGGTACGTAGCCGCCTAGACAGTTCGGGTCGATACACTTGCTCACGTCGCACCGAGAAGAGCACTTGCTGGATCTCTGCGCCGTTTCACCGAGGTCGTGCACGAAGACAAACGCAACTAATAGTAAAAACAACTGCATTGTGTTGTCGAAAGGCCTATATCCCAAGTTATAATGTGTTATACATAGTCTAATATATTTTCGTTTAAAAAAAATATTTTCTTCTTTTTTGTCTCCAACTATAGGTAGGAAAGTAAATCAAAATAGACCAACATAGGCTAAAAGTATTAGGCTAAATGAAGACCACTCTATCGCTAGCATATAGGACTGCGCCTATGCAGTGACTATTCTGCGTTGGGTTGACACATTGCCATCACATTTCTCGTCTCTTCCTCTCATCCTCGGCAGTCGCTCACACAGCCCTGTTAATGAAACATCACTGTTCCAGAAGATGGTTATTGTGGCAGGGCAGCACAAAATGATCCCAGACAAGTGCGGATTGTGTAAACTCACACAAGTTAACATTGACGTCACATCTAGAAGCAGCCTAGGCATGGCCTAGTACAAGCTAATTTGGTAACACCAACAGGAGTTTGTGTTTTTAGTATGCTTTGAGGTAGTAAGCTATATTTATGAGCATTCGAGTGTGCCTTTATTGTATCTTTGGAGAACGCAATTGCCCAGTTGTGCCCTTTAAACATGGGTTGTCCAAAAGTACAGTGGAACCTGCGATAGTATATATGCAATTACCTTGGGGAGCTATGTCTGTTTGTAAAATATTTTGCCATGAATCCAAAGTGTGAAGTGTTGCACTTTACTCACGTTTGACCTCACAAACACTTGAAATGAACTGCTGTCATCTGGATAAATTATACATTAAGCGTGACTCAAGACCGCCATCTGCTGGAAACTGCAATATGTATTTTTTGTTTTGTTTTGTTTTTTTATAGACGTTTTTACATTACTATTATCTGGTATTCATTAGACTATTATCTATTATTTAGGTACAACTAGTATCTATTTCAATAGTTACTAATATTTACTTACTGGTCAAAATTACTGCTGATGGTTACATTTAAAATGCTAAACTTGTAAATTTTGAATAGTGGAATAGATCAAAACTATTGGATTAGATACTAGTCAGAAGCAAATAATACATCTGAACAGCAGAGACCCATAAAATACAATTGCAAATATGACTAATTTGTAAGTATCAAACTAATAGATACTAGTATTTATTTGAAAATATATACTAGTGTATATATAAGTATGTAATGAATATCAATATATGTATCTTGGGAGAATAAATGTCAGACTTGCCAAATTTTGTCAGCGAAGATCGGATAATCTTGTGTAGTGACATGCATACCGATAATCAAAAGTCAAACCAAAACATTGAAAACATGTATAAATAGAAAAAAAGAAATTAGTGGAAATACATGCCTATTTAAATATAAGTCTTACAGTTTATTTCACTTTTGCTTACACGCTAAAATGTATTATAACACAGTTAGTGAAACCTTCCACTTGGGAAGCAATACCACAGTCCAGATCTGCACAACTATAAGCACTCTCTCAGCCTCACACATTTTGCAAAACACTACACACAGTGCTTTGCAAAATACTAAACACACACAAACACACACTATACATTAGACACATATGTAACACAATGTCACTTCTTTGTGATTTCAAAGCACTGCCTTCCAAAATACCACACCTATGAAACAATTGATCAACCCCCGCCATCAGGTGGACAGGCACGTAGGTGCTTAACTCTAAACTCACCAATCAGCCATAAGCACTATGAAAAGTCAACTGGTGAGTTTACCTTAAGGTAACATTGTACTGTACTGTAAGATGAATAAAAACATAATTGGCCACAGATCTACAGATCTACAACATGGTGGTAATATTATCACAATGTTGCATCATGCAGAATGGGGCCCCCCACCACCATGCTAACATAGGTCCTTACAACAGGTCCTTACAACTTATAGTACAAAATGTGAATACAGTAAGTGGGCCACATAGTCCTTATGTCAGGATACCCCTCAATCAAGCCATGGAGAAGGCGTGTGACCAAATTTATGCAGGGTCTGTGCAAGGGTGGATTCCAGAAAAGTCTTCCCTCACTGTCTTGTGAGAGAGGACAAAGCCTGTGATTTGAACACAATGCTAAGGCCAGATCCAACTAGGCAAATAAATTATGCTTTGAGTTTTTATTTTTACTGTCATTTATTCTTTGTCACAAATATTTTTGTGTTTACAGTATCCTATATTCTGTTTTCAGTAGTATATTTTCTGTTTTAATGTTCAGTACTACAGGTGAATGTTACATTTTGGAAATGCATTGATGTATTGTCTGATTTTACAATGTTGTGAGGAATATAATTGTGCAGTGCAGTTTTATTTGATTAACATAATACATATACTTTACTCTAACAATATCACAAAAAAAAATCTAACCTACACTAAATAGTATCATAAGAAATGGACAAATGTCAATAGTGTTTAAGATTAAGCACAGCAGTGTCTAACTGGTTCAAAAACAATCTAATCATATGAACCATGTGTGTGTCATATAGTAATAAAATGTGTTTTTTACAAATGAGTGTGTAGTTTTGAATGATGTGTTTCATGTTACTAAAGATCTGAGGTGTTCTGCTACTTCTGTGTATGGTTGTGTGAATTGTGTGTAGTGTTTTGACAAACGTAGCCCTATTTTCAAAACTGTTTAAGCAATCTAAAAATGTTTTAATGAGTAACAGTCTTCTAGAATAAGATCCAGATTATACAGGAATATAGTCTATCATGGTCATAGATTTTGTTTGAACATTTGGGGAAAGGGGGACATACAAAGCTGGGGCTCTGGGGTCCTCCCCCAGAACATTTTGAGAATCACACACTTCATTTTCTGGAATTCTGGTGAATTCTTATTGAACAATTTGTGTTTTTTTCTGCATCAATGTATAGGGTGGAAATGTCTATTTATTTAAAGGAAAACAAATACAGGAACCCTGATACAATTCAAAATACAGTATATTGAATATAATGCAGTAAGGGTTATCAACAACTATGTAGTGCTTTAGGCATAGGCCTATTTCATATTTTTCAACACACATAGGCATTATATATTCATCTTTGTCCTCTTTTCTAAGTAAATTATAAAGACGTTAATTTGAATTGATGTTTTAACCCATGGACTTTAATAACCCATACTATATATGTTCAACAAAACTTTCTGCATATTCCAAACATCCGTGTTTTGGGATTATCTAGGGTAAACTATAGCTGACTTGATGCTTTAGTCCATGGGTCCTGATAACAAGCTATTTATCCCCCCTGAAATCTATGCTTATAGTCCATTGCAATACACATTAATGGTATCAGGGTCAAATGCAGTTCTTCTGCCATTTAAAATGATTTAATCCTTGACTGACTTTTTGAGAATTTAAGCAATTCTTAGTATGCTGTGCTCTGATTCATCCTCAGGGGGGCAGTCTTATTCAGGTCAATTTAACACCTTGAAACTACCAATGTTCCACACACTGCCTATAAGGATGAGATAATTTCTCATTATATACCACAAACCTTCCCCATCAACACCACATAATTGTAGTGTGTCATTTTACATTTTAAGGGAGTCTTTTCTATAGGTTGCCCCGCCCCCACCCATTTGAATGCAGGTCAGGACAAAGAGACATTGTAATGAGGCTGCACTCCAGTAGGGAAATGTGCTGCCCTATTCTTTCTTTTGGAACACGTCTTTTCCTTTATATTGAGGTACACATTGTAGTACTTTTTTTTTTAGATCAAAGTACAGACAGTCCAGCCTAGCATTTCTATAAATAGCACAACTCAGCACCTTGTATCTTAACTGCAATTGCCTAGTGAAACATTAACACTTTCTAATACTCGACAACATTTAGATGAACACTGTATATTCTCACATATACAAAGTGATGTTTCTTGTCACATACACGTTGCTCATTGTCTCAAGTCATTGGTGAATGTTTGTGTTAAATTAGCTGCAATACATTCATAAAAGCTTCTTCCTTCAGGATGGTGCTCCAAGTGAACAGATGTGCAGCACAGTTGTTGGAACTGCTTTGCATACACCTTATCAAAAGAATACATGTACATCTCAGAGTCTGAAACTTTATTTTTAAATATGCAATTAATCTCATACAATCATTAAATTGGAATAAAAAGGTCCAAGATGCATACATTAGAAAATGGCAATGAGCAAGTGTGGTAAATTGTCCCCCCCCCCCCATTTATATTGCAAAAGGAAAAGTTGCCATTTTCCCATTGAACATCGAAAGCATGCTGCTTGTCAGCAATTACTGTATATACGTGTCAAAACAACAAATACATTCATTGAAAATCCTATTTTGCCTGAATTCCCTCATTGTGAAATGTCTCAGGTAATTTATATATAAACTGTAAACTTAAACAGGTTACATTCAAGCAACACCAGAGGTTGGTCTACGTCATTCTTTCCCAATTTTGTTTCATTCCTTGAAAACATTCAATTGTTTCTTTGAACATATTTTGGCAGTAGCGAGAGAAGATAGTTTGTCTCTGATCGGAGAGGACCTTTTCAAAACAAAACGGGTGGTTTTGGCTTAGCCTGGCATGGGGAAGCAGAAAGAGGACAAACCAGCTGTGCGCGTGTGCGTCTTTTAAGAGGACAACTGTTTTTGAACTCCTGTTCCAGATCAGGGGAAATATTATACCAGAACGTGTCTGCGTGTCCTGTCGGGAGAGCGAAACTTGTCAAGTGGTGCTTAATACTTTTCAACAAAACCTTTTCAACCCTACATCCGTTTGCACGGATGACAGAAAATAAGCACTTGTTCTTTGGACATCTGCCTGGTGAAGAGACCTTGCAAGAGGCTTGCAAAGGGGGAAAAAATAATCCCTTCCCTTCTGCCTCCTAACAAACAAAGCCCAAAGTCGTCAGAAAATCTGATTTCCCAATCAAGTCACCATGGAAACCACACAAACCCAAGGTCTCCGAGATGCACTGGTACGCCAGTCTCTCCAGCGTTTCCCCAACAGGCCTCTATGGCCCTCTCTAGAGAGAGTAGGCTCGGGCCAGCCATTTTACACAGTCCACCGCTTTCTAGCGTCAAGCTCTTCCATCCATCCTGCCCCTCCAATCATGTCCAGTGGGATCCTCGTCTAACCGCTCCCAGACGGTGAGGAGGCATTGTAGTCAAGGCAGCCATGGCCGTCTCCTACCCAAGCATGTTGCACCCCTCCCCTCCCCCCTCCAGTGGTCTGTCTACCAGGAGGAGAAGAAGGGCCGCTTACAGTGGAAGGTTTGTGTAAAGGCGTTGCCCAGTGTGACCACGCGGCCCTGGCCGCCAGAGCGACTTCGCTCCACCACCACCCGCGGCATCTGCACCAGCTGAATGGGGCTCCTCCCGTCCTTCAGCGCTTGGGTCAGGTTCAACACCTGGCGGGTGAGAGAGAGGGAGTGAGAGAGAGAGAGAGAGAGAGAGAGAGAGAGAGAGAGGGCAGATGCAATGGTTGAGTGATTATGAAGGACAATAAAGCAGATGTGGGGAGAGGGGGGGGAGATACATGGGTGGAGTGACATCCATTTATGTGGATTATGAGAGAGAAGAATGGTGGGCAACAGGAAAGGCTCAGACAAGCAAAACAGTAATAAGAAACAACTGGAGGCTGAAGCCAGAGCCATGCAGAAGGAGAGACGGGTCAACTCCGTTGACTCCAAGGGAATGTTTATTTTTATCCCCCCCCCCCCCCCCCCGCCAGGAAAAGGAGAATCGTAGAACCTCAAAGCAAAATACAAGTAGTACCCTATGAATTAGATTTTA
This sequence comes from Typhlichthys eigenmanni, assembly GCA_027564635.1. Classification (NCBI taxonomy): domain Eukaryota; kingdom Metazoa; phylum Chordata; class Actinopteri; order Percopsiformes; family Amblyopsidae; genus Typhlichthys; species Typhlichthys eigenmanni. The sequence goes on from JAODUK010051559.1 coordinate 14,180, forward strand.
AATGTAAACCAATGCATATATTCACTACTAATTTGCGTCTACGTGAACCATGTGACAGTTGAGAATTCCGAACTGCCATTAACTCGACTCTCTTCTACACGGCTCTGGCTCAAACTGGTGTGTTTAGCACGTAGAATTCATCTTACCTGCCCCCTCATAACTGACATCTGTCGCTCAAACATTGTTTTGTCAAAGCCTTTATCCGCCTAAAGGGAGACAAAGAGATAAATACTGTGCCCCGGCCGTGGCAACATCGGCATCAACAGGGACACAGCGGGTCATTTCTAGAATTTAACACGACACAAGCCATACATTTTCCATAATAAACCTCTGCTGCTTTTGTGCTCCCAGTTACATGCTATTTAGCCAGAGAGAATTGTCACACGGCTGTCGTGGTAGACTAGGGAATGTGCTAGGAAACTGCACCGCTGTGGCGCATAAGTAGCACGCCGTGAACATCGGAAAAGGCACCGATGGATTAATGTGTCGTCACTGAGATTATAGTGTGGAAACCCTGTTCGCATTAGCGTTTTAACAGCCATCCTGCTGGCGGCCCAATCAGGGTGTGTTAGTGTGATGGCGTTGATGTCAAGCGTGTTTCTAAATGGTGGTAGTGCTAGATGAGGCTATAGAAACTGTTGTAGCAACGCCGAATGGTTAAAGGCTGTCCAATAGTCTCAAAACAACCCAGAGGTAGGAGGCAACGACTATTAGCACTTCCCCAATAAGGCGTATCCAGACTATATTCACTAGGTGAATATCGTGTCTGTTAACCAGGCTAATAGAACGGAGTAGGGTAGGACAATTGTTAGCATTACTGAATCGAATCCAAATCCTATAGACGCTACATCTAGAGCCAGCAGTGAGCAGCAGGAAGATATGTACACGAGTAAACACCTTGAACATCTCATAGAGGTCCTCACAAAGGTCCTGGACGAAGTTCATATCCGAGAGGCGGGACAGCACCAGGTCTCTGGTCTCCTGCGAGAAGGCCACCTTCGCCTGGGGAAGCCAGGCCCAGTGGAAGGGGTCTGGGTTGGGTGAAGGAAGGGTGGGGGTTACATTCTTTCAGCGCTGGTAGAGATACTGTTTTCTTATAGGCACAGTGCTAATGTAATGCCACATACTGTAGATTACAAATGATGAAAAAAAGCTAAAAAAATATATTGCATATCAAATAAATAAATAAATGCATTTACATTTAGATTTTTGGTGCTTTTTTTCCCTAGCCTGGCTCCGCCCGACTGTGCCCTCAGTTCAATTTATTTCGCTGAGATTACAGTCTGGAAACACTGATCACATTAGCGTTCGCACAGCCACCCTGCTGGCGGTCCAATCAGGGTGGGTTAGTGAGATGACGTTGTAGTCTAGTGTGTTTCAAAATGGTGAAAACACTTGTATCAATGCTGACTGGTTAAATTTGAAACTATTGGACAGTGCTGAACCAGAGGTCTACGCGAAGTAGAAGGTTACGACTGTGAACACTTCCCAATGGAGCGTGGCCAGATCCTATTCACAAGGTGAATATGGTCTTGTTACACCAGGCTACACCCCCCCTCCCCCCCGTCAATTTTGGTTGAAATTACTACTACCACAAACAGATATCCCATTGCCCTGCCCTGCCACTCCTCTATTAAAAGGCAGGGTCAGTCAGAGCACCATTCGAGCTCAAATCAAAACAATCCCTCCCCAGCCCACCGCGACACCGCCCCACACATCGAAGCGCATTGAGAAGCAGCTCTTGTTTACGTTCCTATATACGGAGCCAGGGCTGTGTAGGAGTACCAGATTATTTCTTCAACACGCACAGAGAACAGTAAGATAGCAAAATGCAAGGAGTTATTTCGTGAATTTGACAAAAGGTTTATTATCTTACAATTAGCTTGCAATAGCTGACTATACCTTTAAATAGCATGAGGTGAGAAAGACCAGTCAAAATACAGAGACAGACTGCAAAATAAAGTGCTCATCGCTATATTACTGAGGTCCTGACAGAATCAACAGCAACTCACAGGCTCTCCATTCATCAGGGTGTTTAAAGGGAAAGGCCAGGCCATTGTCTATGGCTGCAATCTTCATACAGGAGTCTGGGCTGTTCTCTGGCCACTCCGAGTCCTATAGCAGAGAGAGCACTAGATGTATCAATCACCAGAGACTGAATAAATGATGACAGCTGACCGGACTAGCTATTGATCACAGTGATTAATTGCTCATGTGAATGGGACTCTTTGATAATTTGCCAATGAGCCGCTATGGCCGGTCAGGGTGTTATTCAGGCATCAAGGCTACCAGTTAGTTCTAGTCCTGCTTGGCTCATATGTACAGTATCTGATAGACAAAATGTATAGTGTGTTTGGCCAAGTAACGCCTTGAGCCAGTCTGACATTCCTGCTCCATAGGGTGGGTCCTGGGTGTATTGTGACGTTTTGACAGACAGTAAGTATAATCATTTATCCATTTACAGTATATGCATTCAGTGCAATCTGTTTGCCAATAAGATTACAGTGTCACACTCAAACCATTTTAATGAAATGTCCAACTAACTATGAAGGTGAATCACAGAACAAATATGTCACCCATGGAAAATACAGTAACCTCTTTAATTCTCAAGTGCCAAACACAACGTACAGTGCACCATTCACTGTTTACAAAGAGTTCATATTATGGCTAATGCTCTACGACTGTAGTGGAGTCAGGCCTTGAGGCTCATGTAGGGATGCAAAGTTTGTGGTCAACCTGCATCAGCAGCAGTGTGTGTGTGTAGTTTAATCTCACCTTTTCTCCTTCTCCTGGCTGGTCATACTTGATTAACCAGTTATCATTCCCTCGGTCTGAGGAAAGGAATCAGAAAAATTGCAAGATGTATTTGACCATGGAAGAGAGCACAAACTGATGCAAGTGTACAAGTATGTTCTATAAATATGCAGTTAGGCTTTACCTGCCATTATGAATCATTCACAGAGCGCTATACTATTGAACCAACCAAGCAAAACTAGTGATTAACTCCAACAACGACTCAGGCAATAGCAAAATGACAAATGAAGAAAAATGTATTATCTTAGAATTAGCCTGCAATAGCAAACTACACCTTTAACATTTGTCAAATGATCTTACAATGGAGTAAAGTCAGTTCAAGTAGAAAAACAAACAGATTCAAACTGTTGTTATTTGAGTGCAGGTTAAACTGCCTTAAAACACTAAGGCCCTATCTTACACCCGGCGCAATGAATGTGGCGCTAAGCGGAAACACTAGCGTCTTTGCTTTGCTAGTTTGTCCCGTCCAGCGCCCACGTTGTCTAAAGAGCAAATGCACGTGAGGTCTATACGTGAGGTGTGGTTTAAACGCATTGCTGGCGAATTGCCATCTTGAGGCAGCGAAATGTGGGAAAAGGCAGATGCACAACGCGCGTATACTCCACTTGTCGCACACACACACACACACACACAGGGAAGCACAGGAGCACACAAACATGCAAAGGATAAAAAAAAATGTAAAGTACAATGTGAAATATAATTATTGTGTAGCCTACAGCAACATGTTTTATGGATATTGGTAGATTCTCGCTGTTGCCTATAGATGGTCTACTCCAGCACTTTCACAAACCCGCTGGTAAAATAGCAATCCGTGTAGGGTGCAAGCGCGCCTGAATTTTTTAAAAGGGAATGGGACATGACACTTGGATTGGTTTATGGTATGTTACGCCCAAAACACACCAATGAACAATGAAGAGTGCAAGTCCAACCCTTTTGAACCTTGCGCACCAGCTGCTTATCTGCCGTTAAAATAGCAAACGTGGACTTGGACACGCCCTACATGCAGTGTGCGCCTTGCACTTTAGACCGTGCACTTGAATCGTTAAAATAGGGCCCTAAGAACGCACAATAGGTGCAAACCAAAAACAGGCCATCCACATACATTTACACCAACCTGTGTTTCTGATAACATAATCTAACACCACAAGCCGTTCAAACTGAGACTGCAGCTGCTTCCTGATGTTCTCTGGCAAAGGCTCTGCCTCAAAGCGTCTCAGCCAATAGTCTGCCTCATGGTAACCTTCCACAAACAGCTGGAATGAGCCCACCTTTCAACAGACAAAGCACAACATAACAGGAAATGCAAGATAGCCGTCATAGTAAGACAGGCATAAGTAACCATTTGTCATACTCATGCAGTATGAAACACACAATCTTGCGGTGAAGTTATATCGTTCAGTGACTTAACAGGACAATGGCAAACTTCCTTAATTGACTTCCTCCTTTAATGCTTTGTCAGAGTAGAAAGCCATTAAGTTTTGGCAAATCATCCAGCAAAAGCACAAGACACCAAAAATAATCATTAATAAACAAGGTACTGGTGTAATACTGAAACTACTAATACTTGAAAAGGCAAAAGGTGATGTTTGTGGGTTCTTATTCTGAGCATTGAGCTCTTCGCTTTTTAACACATAATGACTAATATAAATAACTTTTTGTTAAACCCATACCTCCATAGATTACTTACCTTAACAATTCTGCACAAAAACTTTGGTTGCTCTATGTGAGGCATCAGAAATAACTTCCAATGAATTTCAGTTTCATTCGAGAAATAATGTATTCAAGAAGTTACATTCCCACCTGAATCTCTATAAACAGATTTCTGCATATAGATATACAGAATCTGTAGGCAGCGACATAAAACATGTTACCAAATGCGTCATGCTTTCCATATGTAGTCCGATTAGTACTGACCAATGATGTCTTTGTGTAGAATAGGGCTGGCACCGATACGATACTGAGATCGGAAATCGGTCCGATACTGACTTAAATAGCTGGATCGGTATCGGTGACAATTG
>JAODUK010051570.1:0-19010 GCA_027564635.1 Typhlichthys eigenmanni
ACATGCAGTCCAAAAAGCAAACCTGGTGTTTTAGGCGGGGGACTTTCCATACATGTTTGTATTGGGGTGGTCGGGGGGAACACAGTTCCCTCATGTTTAAAACTTTTTCTGATGCTATTTAACCTCAACATGTACAAACGTATTATAGAAACCATGTAAAAGTGGATTTTGGTGGCAAGGACCTTTAAGTAGACTGACGGCTCCTAATCACATTCCATCGATGATATCAGCCAATTGCCTTTATCCAAATTCTAATTGAATAGGCCTTAAGTAGACTGACGGCTCCTAATCACATTCCATTGTAAATGGAGACGCTTAATGGCCCTGTTCTGGATGTGATATGTTTCACTGTCCTCATCTGTGCTAATGTCTTCCAGAGGGTATGAAGATGAGGGGTTCCAAGCCTGACAGTAATGGCTCCCAGAAGCTCCTGAGTAAAGAGGTGGCTGCCATCTTCCATCGTCTCCCCATACAACATTGCTATTCCAGCTCTCAATTAAGTCATATTTACTCTGTGTGTTGTTCCATGGCAGGATGAAGATCTAAAATGGGTGGAGGACAATATCCCATCAACTGTTGCAGATGCGTAAGTGTCAAATGTGTTGTTGGTTTTATGCTGACATCTAACTCCCTTGTTTGTTTGTGTGTGTGTGTGTGACAGTGACATTCCTTGTGTCTAGAAGCCAGTGTTATGAAAGCTTTGTATCTGAAACCCAGATGCTGCCACCCCTCTTTGCTCCTCCCCCATACTTTATTTATGTGCTTTAAGTGTGTCAACAGTGTGTCACTATTAGACCCTCCTATCCTATTGCCAGTGTTGGCCAAGTTACTCAGGAATTGTAATAAGTTACTATTTACTTATTACTCCTTAAAAAAGTAATACTATTACTTATTACTGGGTATTAAAATTAATTAGTTACATTACTAGTTACATTACTATATTACTTTCACAATCACTCCCCTGTCTCGCCCCTTCTGAAAAATGACAACCTGTGTAGCCAGCGCATTTTAGAATTGAATTGTAACAATAATGAACCTCAACAATCAGCCAAAGTGAAAACATTGCAGCCTCTCAAACCAGATGATTGGACGTGTTGGTTCATTTAGCTTACCAAGTTTGCTAGGACCAGAAAGCTCATTCTTGTAATGCAGCATTACTTGGATTAGTAACTAAAATATTATTAATGTTTTGGAAAAATTTATTACTTGCACTACTAGTTACTGAAAAAAGTACTAATATTACAGGAACGGCCAACACTGCCTATGACTGCGTGTAGCACATCTTGAGCATTTGAGAGATGTAAGGGCAAGTAGAGAGGGTAAACGGCTCAGCATTGAGCACTGAGCATACTGAGTTGAAGCCCAAATTATTTCATAATGCTTGTTTGAACCACAAGACACTGTGATTATTAATATTGATCCAGGTTCTGATTTATTGTATACATATAATATCCCTACTTGTCTGTCTGCAGAGCTCTCCCTGTAATGCTTGATGAAGAGGAGGTAAAGTGGCCCATGATACGATTGACATTTGTGCACATTAAACGGTAAGCAAGAGCTGTATGCTGCCAATGTGCCACATTCATGTTTGTTCTCTTTCCAGGAAATCCTCAAAACCAGGATGGAGATGTCCAAAATGGAGTAGGAGTGATTGGAAAGGGACTGAAGTAAAAACCAAAACGAAGACAGTCGTCATGGATACGCCCAATTGTCTCTAGATTGATAGTTTTTATTTTGAGCACAAGTTGAGCACAAGTTATCTGTAACTGGTCTTACAGGGGAGAGTTGGCAGGCATGGATTTGTTTGTCCTCCGCTCACATTATGTGATCTGAGCATATGTCTAATGAAGCTAAAGATGGCCCATAGTCTCTGGGAATATCCGATTATTGTCCCATGTTGGTTGTCTAAGAGTCATTGAAAGAATCAACAAAAGTTTGAAGGTCATATTCTTATTTCTAGGGCAAGTGTGTAATAAGATGTTTTAGATTAGGTTGAATGTTATAAAGGGATTTTGGTTAAGACTGGTGTACTGGTGGGATTTGAGCCATCAATTCCAGATGGTAATATTTGTTAAAAAATGTGAAGATAAATTATAAATTTACACGTTTAGAATTAATTAATGACAACTTGATGCCAATTGCTTTTGTCTAGTAATAATATGGTTACTATAATTTTTTTTTCTTTTAACTGTTTTTTGTATGATTCTATGGGGATTGAGTGTGTAAGGGGATATAATAAACCTTTGTTTTGAGACTTATTCAAAAACCTTGCATTGTAAAAGTGTGTAAATGCATGACCGTTAGTCAAAAGATAATGGTGTATATGTATTGGGCTTAGTGTGATTAAGAGCTTCCCACTTTTACATTGTGGTAACATCTCCTTTCTGAAAATGTCAGTCTGGAACTTACTTCAAACCACAGAGCAAATATTTTGATAATTGTATTTGCTTTTGTGATTGAGTCATCCAGAAAAATGTTATTTGGAGGTGCTTGCCCTTAAGTAGCATAACACTACTTTATTCACATACTACAAATTGATAAGTTATGTTATTACCTTACATTATTTGTTTACCTCTTGACCCATTCTGCCTGCAGCTAAAATTAATTTGCTCTTCTTTGGCAGAATAACGGTACCATGACCATCCTTGTGCAATATACTGCAATATGTGTTGCGGTTCTATGTTCATTAAGTTTTGTTTTATTGTTATTGTTTAATTTTTATCTTTAAGATATTTTCCTTAGTCTGGTGGAGATTTTATTTTTGTTTCAAGAAAGATTAGCACATTGTATATTTGAATGAAAGTATGGCTTTTATGTTTTGTCTTGGAATTAAAATTTATATTTAAACAATTAATGAAACGGTTTTTATTTAAGTAACTGTACATTATTTCATTTTAAGCATATCCAGCAAGTGTGTTCTATGGTGTAAGAAATATGCAATCCATAGAAATAGCTGCCTATACCTTTAATGCGTTCCTTGCGAGTACAGCGACTGCAGTCACGTGGCTGTCAAATCATCCCTGGTGCAGCAATCATCAACAGACTAGGGAACTAGCATACAGCCTAGCTAGCTAAATCCATATGCTGTGGGTTATAAAATACACCTATATACAGAATTGCAGTGCATGGTATTCTCAGCCAAGGACACTACATTCATGAGTCGTTTCTGGATTAGATGGTATAAGGAAAGAATATGTAGTTGCGTTCATTTCTTGCTGCCACTACCGTAGCTAGTTAGGTACCGTAGCGCTCAGCTGTTGTTTTGATCAGAAATAAATGCTACCGTAACTGACTAAACTGACTAAATTTACCGCTTTATTGCTCCAGCTTGCTTTAGTCATTATTTATAGTTATAGCTTTGAGTTTGATAGTTTGAGATGTATGGTACATGTACTCAGATGGCTAGACATGACATAAATATAGGCGTGTCGTCACGACAGACAATTTAACAGCCGGTTGTTCTGTGTAGCTGTTGTCTGACAGACTTAACAAAAGTGTGGAATTGAGCCACCTGTTTTCTTAATTATTCGGTAAGCAGTATTATTTCGAAATGCACGACGCATATGAACCAGTGCCTATATTAGAGAAGCTTCCCCTTCAGATTGACTGTCTGGCGGCCTGGGGTAAGTTGGCAGAAATAGTGACTTCCACCACTGTGTCTGAATCAGTCCGATATAAATATTCCACTCTTGATTCTGGATGTTGACCATGTCCTATTGCATAATAATAGTGGAAAAATAACACAGTCAGGTCGTTTTGCAACATATAGGTAAATGACATCTGCCTAATTGTGTAATCTGTGTCCCATATCTCTAGAAGATATGACTTATGAAAACCATACATTGCTTGTTCTCATGTGGGCAGCACAGCTGGGCAGGAGAGTGTACTGACCTGCCACCAGTTAGTTACAGACCTGCATGTAACTTATTGACTGTTTGCTTGCACCCACAGAGGATTGGCTGCTTGTTGGAACAAAGCCAGGCCATCTTCTCCTCTACCGGATAAAGAAGGATGCAGGTGAATTGGACTAACCCATTAAATTACATATTTGTTACTTGCTGAAACATTTTTTTATTTATTTTGACAAGTCAAATAGAGACATATCACGTTTGAACTGTAGCCTATCTCATCTTAGGCTCCAATCGATTTGAAGTGACCCTTGAGAAATCCAACAAATATTTCTCTAAGAAGATTCAGCAGGTATGCTGAGATAAGATATTTAATAGTCATATGCTGATGTCATGCTGATAATGTTATTTCACATTAAGCTCTATATCAAATGGAAGATGGTGTAACGGTGGCCAGCAAGGTAGCGGTGTTAATCCTCACTCTCCGACACCTCATAGGACGCTCTGGCGACACAGGCCAGAGCCCATGGGTTTTTGGCCTGCCTTGTAGTAGCGTCCGCTCTCTGCGTGGGAGCTCGAGGTTCGATTCCCAGAGGGGGACGGACGAAATCCGTCACACTGGTGCCGTGACTCGGATGAGAGTGAGGTTTAGGGGGGTGAGTGTTAACTAACGGTGGCCAACAAGGTACCTGTGCGGTGTTAATCCTCACTCTCCGACACCTCATAGGATGCTCTGGCGATGCAGGCCAGGGCCCATGGGTTTTTGGCCTGCCTTGTAGGAGCATCCGCTCTCTGCGTGGGAGATCGGGGTTCGATTCCCCGAAGGGGACGGACGATCTCCGTCACAATGGCATGTAATGTTTTGCTGACGGTAGCATGATGTTTGAGTCAACTAAATCTATCTGTACAGATTCTGACTGCATAACCGGGTTACTTTGTCAACCTAATTTTCTTGTTTTCCTAATTTCTGCAGCTTTATGTGGTTTCACAGTACAAGATTCTTGTCAGTCTTTTGGGTAAGTTGATCTGCTTTCTGTGATAATATTTTATTGGAATAGTATGTAATGCTGTGAGTGACTGCAGTCTGAGGTAGGGGGTGCTATACCCCAGGCAAGGACTCATGATCATAGTGTGTTGTGTAGCATTTCAATATAATATAATAAACAAAGTCTTCTTCATGACCACCATCTATTTCTCCCCTACAGAGAACAACATCCACGTTCATGACCTCCTCACCTTCCAGCAAATAACTGTGGTGTCCAAAGCCAAAGGAGCCACCCTGTTTGCTTGTGACCTGCAGGTCAGTCCTCCTGGTTCTGCTCTGGGTTGTAGGCGCTGGTGAGCCCACACTGTTCCATGTGTCTCCTCACCTCCCTTATGAACGAGCTCTGAGAGATTTCGGAGCAGTAAATTACACTTACTGTGTTTAACATCACATTGCCAGTAGAGATATGTGTAAAGCATTACAGTGTGCATGTCTGTCTAGCTCTATCACAGTGAACGGCTGAGGCAAGTACATGATATTGACTGCCAAATTAATGTCACCAAATGTTGATGTGTTATTCTCATCTGCTGTCTTTAGCAGTCATGTTCAGGGGAGGCCAAACTGAGAATGTGTGTAGCGGTGAAAAAGAAACTCCAGCTGTATTTCTGGAAAGACCGAGAGTTCCACGAGTTACAGGTTAGAGTGTGCACGTCCCCTTGACCACCAGTAGTCTCAGGAGGTCAAGAACGTAGTTCTTGATCACAAGGGAACTACTCTGCTTTTCTTCTAGGGGGACTTTGGAGCACCAGATATTCCAAAATCCATGGCTTGGTGTGAAAACTCTATATGTGTGGGGTTTAAGCGAGACTATTTCCTCATTCGGGTATGTGTCACAACAAAGTTAGTTTGTGTTTATGTTTAAAAGTAATAGCTTTTTAAATAAACATGTTTTTTTGTTTTCTTTTTAAATGCTTCATTAATATTTTGAACCGATATAGATACCTTTCAATCCTTTTTATATATATTTGCGGTAGAAAGGATTTAACTAAATCTTTTCTCACTATTCATCCTGTTGACATCTAGATGGATGGCCGAGGCTCCATCAAAGAGCTCTTCCCCACTGGAAAGCAGTTGGAGCCCCTTGTTGCCCCGCTGGCTGATGGGAAGGTGGCTGTCGGTCAGGACGACCTGACTGTGGTTTTGAATGAGGAAGGAGTTTGCACCCAGAAATGTGCCCTGAACTGGACAGACATCCCAATAGCCATGGGTAGGAAAGATAGCACTTACACTTTAACGCATAGACTATAAAATCATCCTAGTGTAGTGCTTCACCTGTTTAGGTTTGGGAAGGAACATTTTAAAGCCTCAAATTTAGTCACACCTGATGATAAGAAAGTCAACGATGTCATGTGCAGCATCATTTACAATTTAATGTGCCATAACTCTATAATTAACCAAATATAACTGTCAACACGTGTTAACACAATGACAAGAAATGACAGTTCTGAATCTTTATAAATACTTTTTAATAAAGTGTGGCTTTTACAGAACATGAAGCCTATTAAAATGTTGGTGGGTAAAAACAATATGCTTGTTTGGCGTGGCTCTATCCAGGTGCAGCAATAAGACATCTTCAGCGTGACAACAGCAGCCACACCATATAGTGGGCGGAGCAAACTGTCTATAAGCTACGAACGTTAAAGCATTGTTTAATCCTTATCGGCCAGAATTTAATTTTCCAACACGATAATGAAAATATGGCCAATATTGTTCATTTAGTTGTTAGGTCTGTTCAGTGGTTCCACATGGCAGCACTCGGTGCCAGAGGATTCAGTTAGTATGAGGATTCAGTATGTTTCTGGTGTACGCCTCAAGCCAATCAGAGGCAGAGTAGGGCAAACCATGGTGTCACCATAGTAGGATTTGTAATATCATGAGGGGTTAAGGGAGTGATGAAAACCAGAGCCAACAGCTGGTTACAGTTTAGATGGTCAATATGGGAAATGCGGTGTACAGTACAGTATAGCTCAACCCCATTGCATTGACAACATATCCTTCTTTAAAGGCGTGACAACTCGTTCATGGGACAAGAATCACCACCACACACAGAATGGTCATTCATTGAGGTGATTCATTGCGTTCATTCAGACTTATTTATGCTCTGTATGGGTGTAGCCAAGAATCTGATAGGAAATGCATGTACCCATTTAAAAAGAACTGCTTCATCAAAATATAAACACAGACAGACTTTCGTTTTAAGACACTACTTATTGTGATTATTATGTCATCATTTACTTATTGTTTATGGGATCCTTTTTATTTGTTTCTTTCTGTGTTCCACACAATTGTTTTTTTTCCCATTTACTCTGACTCATGTCTGCTGTAGTGGAGGTACTGTGTTCCTTGTGAAGTCAGCTGATGTAAACTCATGACTAACGCACCACTAAACGCCTGGCTTACTAATGACCGTGGATGCAGAAAATAAGCACATTTCCTCATTTTAATCCACACTCTCCTGCTCACCAAAACGCACGCAGAAATGTCCATAGAGGAAATAAAGCCCCGGAGCACAGGTCTTTAACCACAAGTTCCTAATGTACAGTTGTATAGTTGACACTGTATTCAAATGGGGTGTCCACTCCTGAACTGTCTCCTATGCTTCTGCAGTCAGCCAGCAGCACACAACAGCAGTCCTTATTCAAGTTGTATCACACATAGTAACAGGCTTTCTGTATAACTAGAATATTTAAAATGTCACTCCTGAAACAATAGGAACAAAAATAATTGAATCAGTTAACCTGGTTTTGTATATATAAGCGTGTGTGTGTATGTAACCACTGACCAGTTAACCTTATTACGTATGTGCCTACCCTTACAGAAGCACTGAAAAGCCAAACCAGTCTGAAAGGCTGGTATTTGTCAGACCTGTGTAACACCAGGGGAGCCCATACCTTGTTTTACATTGTAGTGCACTATAATCTGCCTTGTTTCTGCTTTCCACCCATTCCAGAGCACCAGCCTCCCTACATCATTGCAGTTCTGCCTCGGTATGTGGAGATTCGGACGTTTGAGCCCAGGCTACTAGTACAGAGCGTGGAGCTACAGAGGCCTCGTTTTATCGCCTCAGCAGGGTAAGGCACTGGTGTGAACAAAGACAACTGCTCTCGTCTGTTGACACTAATATATGTAGCCTCAGGTATTGAGCTTGGTTTGCAAAGCCCCCATAGGTTTTATAATGGGACCAGCTTCACACACTACAATACGTAGGACACAGGCACTTCACTGCTGTTGACACCACCTGACCTTCCCACTGATTGGTGGTTCTGTAGTGTGTCATCATCACCATGCTGAACCACTGAAGCAGTTTGCAATAGTTATGGCTTTACCAGGCTTATACTGACATACAGTTGTTATGGCAGCAGGCGCATGTCTCTGCATGTCCTCACCTCTACTTTGTGTCTCTCCTTCTCTTGTCGGTCCCAGGCCCAACATCGTGTATGTTGCCAGCAACCATTTTGTGTGGCGCCTGGTACCAGTGTCGATAGCCAGCCAAATCCACCAGCTCCTTCAGGACAAACAGTTTGAGCTGGCACTCCAGCTTGCGGTGAGCAGCAAAAGCACGCCGAGCCCACTTCACCATTCAGCCTTCTTATTACATGCCTGATGGTTGAGTTTGTGCTCCACCTCAGAGGACTAAACATAAAACCCTGTCTTGATTAGGAACAGCACATTAAAGCAGGTGATATTGCTCACTTTGGCTTGGTAATATCAATCTGTGCAGCTTAGCCTTCCAAAGGCACTTCATATGGAGAATGGCGTCTCAATGGCTGGTATGGCCCTGACAGACAGCTGTGTGTTGTGGAAGCCAGGGTTATTTTGTGTGATGAGCCATGATCTGTACTTTGTCCCTGCCAGAAGATGAAGGATGATGCAGATGGCGATAAGAAGCAGCAGATCAACCACATTCAGAACCTGTATGCGTTCAACCTGTTCTGCCAGAAGAGATTTGATGACTCCATGCAGGTGTTCGCCAAGCTTGGGACAGGTAGAGCTCCTCTTGATCCTGGTTGACATGCTGCAAGACCTGTTGAACTGGCTCGCCTAGCCACTGACTTTCTGTTTGGCCGTGATGGGAATGCAAGCTTATTATTATTATTCTCATTGCTTTTTAATTTAGATTTGTTGTTCTCCGTTCTTCATAAATTAACTAATGGAAGTGACGTCCAGTGCCGATTCTCTCCCTGCATGCCACAGATCCCACACATGTGATTGGTCTGTACCCTGACCTGCTTCCTTCAGACTACCGCAAGCAGCTTCACTATCCTAACCCCCTGCCCACTCTGTCTGGGGCAGAGCTTGAGAAGGCCCACCTTGCTCTCATTGATTACCTGACGCAGGTATGTGTGTCATGTCCTAACCAGACAGCAAATCATGACCCATGATTATAGTAAATAATGGTAACGGCAATAATACTTTCCATTGTATAAACAAGTGTATATTTGAACAAAACAATGAGGGTTACAATAGGGTTGGGCGATATGGACCAAAAATAATATCCCGATATATTTAGGTTGAATGCTGATACACGATATATATCAGTATTTTCTATAAAGTGGGCTAAATCTTCAGGCATAGAGAAAAAACAGGAAACCCAACGTAAATGTGACATTTTTTTTTAGCAACATTAACTGAAATAAAGTAATTAATAAACTCATAATATAACTATATTGATATAAACGATATTTTCTAATTTGATATCTCTTTTGAAAAAAATCAGATACGTGTGTGTGTGTGTGTGTGTGTGTGTGTGTGTGTACGTGTACGTATATCGCCCAGTCCTAGGTTACAAGTTAACTGTCGAGGTGTTTCCAATAGTACAGACTAGTGAATAAAATGTACATACATTATTTTAAAATGTATACTTTTATTTTTATTAATTTTTTCATTGGCATTTTGAATGCTGTGCCAGTTGTGATTGTGCAGTGCATGGGCCAAGGGCCTTATCTTGAGTGTTTGATTGGAACTAGAAACGCAGCCACCTTGTGAAGCAGCTGAGTGACTCGGACCCCTCCACCACATCTCCCCTCATGGAGGGCACGCCCACCATTAAAAGCCGCAAGAAGCTCCTGCAGATCATCGACACCACCCTGCTCAAATGCTACCTTCACGTAAGACGCTCCCAGCTGAGGTTCAATTCAAAGCATTTCAGTGCTGATGGTTTCCTCTGCTGTAGTAGTGCTAGTGTGAGCAGCTGTACTGTGTTGCACATGCATCTGTTCAGACCAACGTGGCCATGGTGTCTCCTCTGCTGCGTCTGGAGAACAACCACTGTCACATCGAGGAGAGTGAATACGTCCTGAAGAAGGCACACAAGTACAGTGAACTCATTATCCTGTATGAGAAGAAAGGCCTCCACCAGAAAGGTCTGTGAACGTCTCCGATAATGTCTGTGGTACCTTAGCTTGACAAAATGTTGCTTGTTTTCCAAACATTAAATACATCTTTGAGAGAAACAATAGTTTTATTTTAAACCTATAGAGTAAGTACTGTAGGGTGGCACAGACACTTTATTTTACACCAGAGTTCAAAGTACACTCTGAGCCCCAGCTCAATTGTTTATCAACATTGATAGCAGGGGACGGGTAGAGAACAGTGTGATCTTAGGGGTTCTGTAGGAAGAGCATAAAGGATGCATAATGGATGTGCTGTCCCTCTGTCTGCCACTAGATGCTACTATAAGCACCAGTACCTCAGACCTAAACAAATGCTCTGTGGGCTGTGCGCACACACGCAAGCATACAGTACAACATGCATGGCCATAATGGCTATGAACACAAAGAACTTAGAAAAAGATATAGGAGATATATTTAATGTTTAAAATATGACGTGCATGACCTTTGTAAAGGCAATGCCAACAATGACATTTGTAAGCAGTAGCTGACAAAAAATTACATCCGGTGGAATAATGACCACTGACCACAGGGTTATCTATCTGAAGTGGTTTTGAGCTTGTATGTTGACGTGACCCTGGCTCGGTTAATGCCAGACCCAGGTGCATCTTAAAAGCTTTTTCTTCAATATCCAAGACCATCCTTATTTGTTAATATGGTTATGTATTATCAGCCTGCTGCAACAGAGCTGGTCTGGATTGGCCTATCCCTGTTGGGCTAACAGTTGATCTCACAGCAGGTTCCCTGCATGTGGTTCATTTGTCATCCTCCAAGATCAGAGCTGCCTTAATGTTATCTGGACCGTGGATCGCTAGGCTGCTGCCACCACATGTTTTAATTCGGCGTGCTGCCCGTGTGTTTTCATGCAGCTGCAAACTCTGCACCTCTCATAATGTAAACCAATGCTGTCACCAGTTAAACCCAGCTGAGCTCTCCACTCAGACTTTTAAGAAATTATGTCATGCGGTGCAACAGCCCAAGTATATGTCACCTTATTGTACCTTCCATCTATCCTCCATGCCAGGCGTGGGTTTGTTGTTCTCCCCAGTCCCCTTACTTCTGTTCTGTTCCTCTCTCGTCTGTCAGCGCTGCAGGTGCTGCTGGATCAGTCCACCAAGGCGAACTCTCCACTGAAGGGTCACGAGCGGACCGTTCAGTACCTCCAGAGACTAGGTGAATCTACTGGGCCAGTGCTCCCAGGCAACACACATCCTATATCATACCCACTGTAGCTCACATATGAGCAGTATATGCTGGATATTATCTCAAATAAATGTTTGCTAATGATGCGTGTTATGTTACTAAGTCTATACACAGTACTTGGTAGGGAAAGCTTTTTCATTGTCCTGAATACAAAGGTCATGGTTTCCATGAGCCACATGTTTCTGTGCATACTGTGTTAACTGTAGGTTGGCTCTCAGCCTACTACTGGAGAAATGTTGTAGGTGCAGGATGGCTCAGCTGGTGCTTACACATCAAATGTCATTCGATGTTTCTTTTTGCTCAATATGAAGTGTCTTTCATTGTCTATTTTCAGCTCAGTGTGACATGCCTTTCCATGCTCTGTTTACCCCTCTCATTGACAACAACCTAGTTCAGAATCAGAAATGGTATTTTCCCTTCATCCAGGAATGGAGAATTTGGGGATGATCTTTGAGTTCTCTCCCTGGGTGCTGAAGATCTGTCCAGAAGATGGACTGAAGGTGAGTTGTTAAGATGGACTATACAAAGGTAACTTCTGTGAATTCAAAGCCATTACAGACCAGATTGTTAGACAAAGGTAAAGGTGGTAAATGTGATTTTATTGTCACATACATGTAGCGAAATTCATCCTCTGCATTTAACCCATCCCTCAAGGGAGCAGTGGGCAGCTGCTGTGCAGCGCCCAGGGACCAACTCCAGATCGGAGCCAGTGTCTCTGGTCAGATGGCACTGGCTGGAGAGTGAACCTTATCATTATGATGTGACTGTGTCGCACAGTGCAGTACATATTGGAGAATGAATGGCACAGAGCTGGGCCCTCCACATGGTAGTGTGTATAACCATGTTAATCTGTTTAGCTAGCACTATTGTTTTACTAGGAGATAATGGAATCCAATAACGGATCATTTGCATCCACAACCGTAATGAAACTTAGCCTACCAGGTAATGTTTTTGATATGCGTCCTTCTTATATTTATTATAAAAGCGGGATGTTCTAGAGCTTTTTCAGGCTATTCAGAGCAGAAGTGCACTCAATTTCTCCATCATTGTTGTCCCAGGCTATCCTGCCCCTTCCCCACCTCAGATTGAGAACGGAGCACTGCTCAAGTGGCAATATGAGCAGCACACAACCATCTGGGCACGCTACGCCGTGCCTCCAATACACATCATGGCATTTACATGACATTCTGCACCCTCTTTTGCATGTTTGATCTGAACAGGCCTTTACTGGTTAGATGAATCATATTTCTAAAATGGTGTTCTGCTTTAGGCATCTTGTCATATCATGCATACATGCAGTACGATGTAGATGGTCTGCTATATATTTTCTATATGTAGTAGTATCTATCTACGGCATTGCTATCTTAGAGATATGTGCTATCACAGTGAGTGAGACGTGTAGGCTATATTGAGGTGATGCAATAGTGTCTGGGGGCCTAAGGCAAAGAGGTGAATGGGGCTCTTTACAGCAGCGTCCGTTCCTCCGTCTGTGTAGTGCCTTTGCCGGTGGAACCAATACACATGAATCGGATTAAGAGATGTTGGTTTGAACGGCCACACGTTGACATGCATGGGGCCCAGACTAAGGGGGATTGTTGTAACTGCAACACTGCTGTGCATTGCAGATGGTTAGTGGGTGTTCTCACTTATGTGTCATTGTTGTGGACAACTTGTAAGGCCACGAGATGGGAGGAGCCCCAGGCGCTTGACTGGCTTGCCTGCCATATTCCTACGCCTTCTCTCTCCCCTCCAGATCTTCACCGAGGACCTGAATGAGGTGGAGACATTGCCCAGGGACAAGGTGCTGACCTTTCTGAGGGAGGGCTTCAAGGAGCTGGCCGTCCCCTACCTGGAGCACATCATCCACGTGTGGGACGAGATGGGCCCCGAGTTCCACAATGTTCTAGTCCAGCTGTACCTGGAGCGGGTGCAGGGCCTCATGAAGCAGTACCTTAACTCCCTGCCAGAAGGTACGGGCACGCCTCAACGTGAACTCATGAGATGGCGCAGTGCCAGTATTGTAACTATTTTACTGCGCGGCTTAGCCGGTATGTGATGTGTTCATGGGCTCATTTATGCTCTGGCTCCAGGCAGAATGCTGTTCTTCACCTGAGTGGAGCTACTTGGAGCAGAGCTCGTACTACACAATTCCTTTTAGAATGCACTTTTGAATCGCGTGATTGGACAAAGTGCATGCACACATGACCAGGCCCAAAGCAGTGTTTATATGCTAACAGGCAGGCACGTAAGCTCGACCATGCCCACCGTGGCTGAAATGACACCCGGTTACACACTAGCTTTGAATAATTGAGTCTTCTTTAGTGTGACACAGGAGAAGGAAGATATCATTTATCACAGTGTCTTTCACCCGCTAAAGCCAATTACTTTGTGTGTTTGAGTACATTCAGAAGAACTAACTTATTTATTAATAAGTTAGTTAAGCTTTATTAATCATGAATGCTAGAGCCATTCCCCATGTTCAGGGCAGGCGAAAGCTCAAAACTGGTCTGGAAATGCCCTCTGTGAACCACTCCACAGTGAATAAGGTCTCCTCTGCTCAATACAGTAGTTGTTTCTTTTAATGGCCTTTCACCATTCTTTTGCATTCATTATCTCTGAAAGTGTTTGCTGAATGTCTTTTTAATATTAATGCTAAAGCTTAAGGTTAGGCAAGGTCATAATGGTAAATAGTATCTTGTTGGATAACGCCGCTCTGTCAAATGGCAGGGCTGGTTGTCTGCCTGTGGCTCAGAGGACATACTGTAGAATGCCTGCGTTCTTTCTACATGTGAGCTGAGCTCTGGATACATTTAAATACAGTACAGCGCAATACTGTATACAGTAGCTAGCATTAAAAATAACTTGCTTGTTGCTCCGGTAACCAATTGAAAATAAGAGAGTCCGCCAAATGGAGATTTAAATGTCAGAAGTTGAAGGCAGCTTTAGCCTGGAGCTTATTTATTTTATTCAAGCACGTGCATTTTCCCATAAAAGCACAATCCTCTGGCCAAAGCAATACTTGGAAGCCAGCCAACCAACCCAATCCCAGATTCATTCTTATTTTTCTGATTTTCATGGAGACTGCATCGCTGCACAGAGATTTGCCTCTGGCGGAATGTCAGGGCTCCTTGTGAAGCGATCTGTCTTTCTCCCATGTCTCTGGACGCCAAGGTCTGTCCAGGCACAGGGAATGGGCTGTGTTTGCCCGCTCTGGCACATTTGACCTGATGCCACTGATTAACATGTGCTGGGCCTGTAAACTCCACTAATAAACACATCATGGCAATGAAATGCATATATTAATAAATATGCATTTCACAGCCTCTGATAAGCTGGTACAGTGTGTTTACTCTGCAGTGAGTTGTGCCTTTGCATGGTTAAAGAGGCTCTTAATTTGAAAGTTCACATTCACTTCATTAAATGTGGGCAGCAGCTTTAATTATTGTGTTATTGTTCTTTCTAATGTGTGCTCTTGCAGGTGTGACAGCAGTGGCTGCAGGCCATGAGGAAGGCGACCTGGGCGACTATAGAAACAAGCTGCTTTCCTTTCTGGAGATCTCCACCCACTATGAACCAGCCAGACTCATCAGTGATTTTCCATTTGACGGTAAGGAGGCAAACACCTGGGATCTGTGGGGAAACGCTACGTGCCTTGTTTCATCAAAGAGCTGAAGGCATTTGTGAAAGGGTGTGTGTGTGTTGCAGAACTATGAATCTACCTATTTAAACCTCACATTGAGCCTCATTGATCTGATGTTTAACAATACTGAAGCATGTGCTACGTTAATTACTGTATATAAAGTGTTTTCAGTATTTCATTGAGATATCATTATTAATAATTCAGTCCATACCATTCGCATTATATTGTATCCAGGCGTAACAACTCTGTTATGTCCAAGCCTACGTTTCTCACAGAACCTTATTTTGTTATCCTTAGTTCTCTTTCCTTGGTGGGTCTTCGTATTAAAGGTTTGCTTGCAACACCTTTAATTAGCCTGATGGTAGCTAGCTGACAGCTGACCGGCGGTAAAGTGTTATCAAAGTTCTGCGAAGATCCGCCCCTGCTTTACATCTGACTGGTTGTTTTTTACCATTTGGTTACAGTTATAGATGGTTGGGTTGATAGGCGATCGGATTAGAGAGGAATATCAGGCCAATTGGAGGCAGAGTTGGTACGGGTCGTTACTGAGTGTTGTGTGTTAACCTCAGACAGGACAGAAGCAGAGTGCTTGTAAATCAGTGTGTTTTGTTTTAGGTGACATTTGTGACAAGTGTGGCCCATAGTTTACAGATTTACTCGCCCAACTGAAAATCTAACAACATTTGGCGGGTGTTCATTTTAGACCCTGCACACAAAGCGTATAACCATACATGTTTTGTTTAAAACCAATGTGATGAAGAAGCTATGTAAGTGTAATGCAGTGTTTGCTGAGCTGTGTCTTCTCCTTTCTCCAAGGCTTGTTGGAGGAGCGGGCACTGCTCCTGGGACGCATGGGAAAACATGAGCAAGCGCTCTTCATCTATGTGCACATCCTCAAAAACACCCGCATGGCAGAAGAGTGAGTGTATCACGTTTACATTCACGCAGTGTGGGGAAATAGACACCAGCCATGAGCCATTACTGGTTCATTTGATAAATATACAACTGTCATTTGGTGGTTTTCTCTGGAGATGTGGGTGTTTTGACTGGCATTTGGTACTGTAGACGACAGTTAACATGTTTGGCATATGTGACATGTAACAGTCTTGTCTGTCTGTCTCTCTGACCACAATGGAAATGAATCACGTCACTTCTGGGTGTATTGGTTATACTGAATGGTTTTCTCTATTTGTCTCAGTTTTTAACAATGTGCTGTCTATAGGTACTGTCATGGACATTATGACGAACTGATTGAAGGCAACAAAGATGTATGTATTTTACCTTTCCGTGGCTTTATTTCATATTGTAAGCTGCCATTATTATACTTTATTTTATTTCAAACGTTATTTTAGTTGAATACAGTATAAAATGTACTAGAATACCAGTCTAGCTATTACAGCATACAGTTAGACCATATTTTAACTGTATACCCTGTTGTTTTTGAGCCTCGGGTGCTGCTTTCCTAAAATAACATGGATGTGTGCTATGCACTGCATTGATCGGTCTGTCTGTCTGTCATTGCAGGTGTATCTGTCCCTGCTGAGGATGTACCTGTCTCCTCCAGACGCCCACTGTCTTGGCCCCATCAAGATGGAGCTGTCTGAACCTCAGGCCAACCTCCAGGCCGCCCTGCAGGTGTTAGAGCTGCACCACAGCAAGCTCAACACCACCAAGGTGCACGCACACACACACACACTGTGCTGTTTTAATCGCAAACATTTAACATCACAGCTTTGCTGTGGTTTGGCAAGTCCATCTGTTACTTTCATAATTGCTAAAAATACTCAAAATGAGCATAATCTAATTTAAATGTATGAACAGTTTTTTTTATTATGTAATGTGCTGCTAGCTTCCATAAACTGAGATAAAAATTTGATTCATTTGGCATACGTGAGAACTATTGATATCTGCTATTGATATCTGCACACCAATAAGTACCTTTCTTGTGTGAAGAGATAATACTGTACTTCTCCTTATCTAATCACAGGACCATTCTAAATGACACTGCCTTATCTCTCAATTGTATTTTGGTTTAAACGCTATCTGTGAGTACAGATAGCGTTTAGACCACGGGCATATATAATGCGCCCGTAACTGAGCTGGTGTGTGTGTGCGTGCGTGTGTGTTAAAATCACACTGTGTGATTATAGTGAAGCCTGCGTTGGTGGTCTGTATCAAGCACAGCTATTTAGAATGAAGGAAGCTGTTCCCAGGGGGGCGGGATGTGGCAGGTTTATGTGCAGGTCCAGTAAGTGCTCTGCCCTGTCTCGTTTGCTCTGCTTCCTCGCTCTTCCTCATTGACTTTAATGGCACTCTGCTTTTATTTCCTCTGGCTTGGGGCCCAGAGCGTGCCTTTCCAAGCGCACATGAAGAGAGGGCCTGCCTGTAGCGAACACAGCTTCCCCGTGCTGTCTTGCGTTTGACATAATTGCCGCACAGCCGAGCACAGTATGCGGTTTAGACAGCCGCCATGCACAGATGTTTCTGTTCACAATAGAAAATTGAATGAGTGCAGCCCTGCAGTTTGACGATGCAGTTGTCAAGTCTTTACTTACCGTTGACCTTCCAGGGTCAGTGTTGTGCTTTTTGTGCTTCTCACACACACACACACAATATCATTCTGCCGGTTTCTACCACGATCTACAGTAGCAACCTTGTGATCATAAGATCTCTTGCTACCAACTCTTCATGCTGTGAAGAACATTGTTGCGTAGTCCATAAATGCAGTGCGTACTACTATACTAAATGGTCAAATGTATACTAGTACTGTGAATGGTATTCCTGAATCTGACTAGAAATGATTTAACAACGTGGTAAAGAAATGCGTTTGATTGGTCTTGTAAACTTTAGTGACCCTGTGGTCCCAAGTTTTATATCAACACTATTTTCAAAGCAGCTGTTCACTGAAGTCTAGTTGTGGTTCTGCCACAGCCATTGGTCTGACATAATGAAATGCCTTGTGATTAAACCCCTGCACCCCCTTCTGTTGCAAGGCCATCAACCTGCTCCCAGCAAACACCCAGATGCGAGAGATCCGGGTCTTCCTGGAGAGTGTGCTGGAGGAGAAGGCCCAGAGGAAGAGGTGTGACCAGGTGCTGAAGAGCCTTCTGCAGGCCCAGTTCCTCAGAGTGAGTTTCCCACCATCTTCCTACTCACTGTACACGTGTCTGTTTGTCCTGCTGCAGGTAGAAAGGGGACGTTAGTTGTAATCCTCCTCATAAATAAGGCTGCTGCATACATGCAGTGCGGTGTGTAACCGGCCCTCTTGCTTCCCAGGTTCAGGAGGAGCGCATCTTTCACCAGCAGATCAAGTGTGTCATTACAGAGGAGAAGACCTGCAGGGTCTGCAAGAAAAAAATAGGAAACAGGTAGGATGTTAGTATTGGCTTATGGCTGCCTGTGTGCCCTTAACACCCTGTTGATAATGTACAGTATAGACAGAACTGCGTTAGTCAGTGATCTGGCGTGGAACTGCTCAAGTGTAACCACGGCGACTTGTGTGTTCTCTGCTTGTGTGCAGTGCTTTCGCCCGCTATCCCAACGGAGTGGTGGTCCACTACTTCTGCTGTAAAGACCGTGCCATCTGTCCCACAGAGCAGTAGCCCGTGAAGACTAATACACACTGCCCCCCCATTGGTCTGTGCTGTTCGTCTCTGAAGACAAAGCTGTAGGAGCCCGTCCCTGTTACGTAGCGTCTGCTGTTCATTGGACACTTTGAGCCAGAGCGCCTTGCAGAGCCCAGAGTGCGTTATGCACCACTGCTGTCCCCAGGAGGACTGCACCGCCAATCTAGCCAGTGTTCACATCCAGATGTTAGCATTGAGCTACACCCTGCTCGCTCTCTCTCTCTCTCTCTCTCTCTCTCTCTCTCTCTCTCTCTCTCT
>JAODUK010051581.1:0-19008 GCA_027564635.1 Typhlichthys eigenmanni
TCTACATGCTTTGTAAGTAGGAAAACCTGCAAAATCAGCAGTGTATCAAATACTTGTTCTCCCCACTGTATATATATATTTTCTTTCAAAAATTAGGAAATTTCTGAGTGACCCCAAACTTTTGAACGGTAGTGTATATGTGTGTGTGTAATATATATATGTATATATGTATGTATGTATATTTGCGATACTATATTGATAATGCGCCTCGTGCTGACTTTAGAACAGGTTTTTGCTGGTCAATCGCACACACTTTCCGCTGCCTCAAGATAGCAATGCACCAGCAACGCGCTGGACCACACTGCATGTTTAGACCAACACACCCACCGGCGCAAGTGCATTTGCTATTTAGACGACCAGTCTGAAACTAGCATTGTGCCGGTTGTAAGATAAAGCCCTTGGTGTTCCATCTCTTCTCTTCTTCCCTTTGTCCTTTGTAATCTTGTGCCTTACATCTTTCCCTCTGCCTGTTTTCCTGCCTGCTGAGTGCTGTCACTCCCCAACTCCCACAGGACATGCTCTGTTTATTTATCAGTCCTGCTCTTCTCTCCAAGGGGGCAGATTCCTTTGGACCTCATCAACTAGTATGTGGATGTATCTGCATGTGCTCTCTCCAAATAAGGCAGCTTGACTAAAGTCCATCATCTGCCGTTTACATTTAACTTTGTGTGTGGCATTATTATTAGTACTACGCTTTGCTTCAAAATGCGTTTGGATGTATGGGGTGGCGGGGCGGAAGGCCGCGGAGGAATATTGTTTTCATTGGAGCTCAAAGTTAGCATGTGTTCTTGAGAGCGACTAACCCTGCACTTAATGTTTGCCTGTGCCTTGACAGCCTGAGCCATGCAAGGCTGATTAAATCTATCGAAACACAATCGTGTCTTTTTAGTGTTGAGAATACACCAGAATAAAGTGTCAGTGCTCTGCCATACTCAGCCTGTTGATAGTCAAGGCTGTGTTAATGAAAACATTTTGGGTGATGCCAGATGGCTTAGGGGTGGGGCTATGGGTCACACCATACAGTACCAGTGATGGGAAGTTTCTCATTTTCTTCCAAGAAGACGCAGAAGATTGTTGGCAGACTAAAATGCGTTTTTGTTTGTGCGTGCGTGTGTGCGTGCGTGTGTGTGTGTGTGTCTGTCTCTCTGTTTATCTAATTTAAAGGAACTTAATACTGTTATTTCTGTTTACATCATTTACATTCCAGCCTATTTCTATTTTTGCGTGCATTCTGACTTTGTTGGTGCATCTGTTCTGCCATGTTATTATATGGACAGGCTGATGGACTGTTTTCACAGAAGTGCCACCATGTAGAGACCACACGTGTAGCTCATAAAGTTCACCATAACCTGGACAGCATATTCATTGACAGACGGCGGTGACATTTACCTACAGCATATGCCGTGACTTCGCTGTATCTCTGGGGTCCCTGCCTTGTTGACTAATCCATGTGCCAATATGCACTGTTAGAAGTGTTACGGAAGCAGATAGGGGTTAGCCATCTTGCTCAAGCATCCATACAGGTAGACCAAATATGGGTCTCTGGAACCCATGAGCTTCTGGCTGACCATTAGACTACCCTCCCCTGAGATTGGAGGTAATGTTACTTTTTGAAAACGGGCAGTGCATTTTTCTTGCCGTTACATGGCTCTTATTGTGTGGTGGATATTTCTGAGCATTGACATTTAAACATCAGCTTTTCATTATTGCATTAGGTCAATATCAAACATGAGGAAACAGGTTTAGGGTAGTATTTTTCTTCTGGATTAGATAAAATGTCATCTGTCAACATCTCAAGATCTGGTTATTTCCATCATTACACAGAAATATAGATGACAGATGTGGGCGTGGCCCTACAGATTTACAGCCACTCTTCAGTCTGACATCCTCCTTAACTCCACCCATCCCCCACTCTGCATTTCCAGTTGGGTCATTTAGCAGAGGTTAAAGGTAGAGTTAAAGTATTAAGAGGAGGACATGTTTAGCCATCTTGCTTAAGGATGTATCCCCTTTCACATGAATAAGGAACAGGCTAGCTTCCGCATATTGTTAACTGGCCGTAGGCCAACACTGGGAATTTACCCCATGAGCCAAACCACCAGATCACTAGGTTAGGGATGAGTGTTTTCTCACACTCTAACAATAACACATCCTAGGAATAAGTTCTATTTAGCTACTGACAGAAGAATATATAGCGGGCTAACATTAATGTTAGCAAAATGGAACAATAACTTGTTATGCTAGAGCACAGCTCCTTTCGACGTCTGAAATTCTTTAACCGACTGGAATTGACACCCAGGACACATAACCCCTGACAACCCCTCCCTGTTTTTTAATCTTTCTGGTGTCAGTCTACAAGCCAGGAAAGGCTTCTTGTCCTGATGAAGTGTTTTAACGGCGAGAAACGAGCATGAAACTGTTTAGGCTGTGTGAGACGAGCGCGATGAAAAATCACCACACTTTTCAGCTTTCCCTTTTTTACCACCAAATATGACAAACATGATGTAGTGGAATTCTAATGGGTGCAAGCACGCTTTGCTAGTTAACGTACTCCACATTATTTTGTGGCCGTGGCCTGCTGCGGAGAGGAAGATGGAGTGAATGGGAGGATATAGGGTGACAGATGGGGAGTGAAAATGAGCAAGGCACAGTGGAAGAGCCAGCGAATTAGAGATGTAGCCGGGGGCCTCGGGACACACACACACATGCGCATGCATGCGCCTACTTCCCACGCATTCATTTTTGTGGGCATTACAAAATCAATGCAAAGCAGACTTAATTAAGGTAGCATGAGTTATAGTTACCAAAGAAAGCTTAAGCAGTGTTGAAATCGATTTCAGTCCCACCCCTCCTTGCAAATTGTAGTAGCATACTGTCTCATTTCCAAGACGGTAGTGCCATTTCTAAACCTCTAGCTAGCCCTCCAAAGGGTGGATGTGCACACGCAGGCTCAGAGATGGGAGGAGAAACATTTTCCCACAATGCACAAGGAACATTATTAATTATGACAAAAATGGCTACTAGCAGTCCTGGGAATAACCAAAAACAATTATTGTCTTCACAACAAAACCATTTACAAAAACAACAGTACATTTTTTTATGAATATTCTTTACAATTAAGCCACATACAAACAATATTCCTATTTAAAAGGCGCCTGTGAGAGATGATCCCTCTTAGATTGACGGGGTAGAGAGATTAAGACAAAAACCTGAAGTACTAAAATTAGGTCTGACGTGGTGACGGCTTCATTAAATGTGGTCTTTTGGAGAGGTTATGCATTTGGATCCCGATATTCACTGTTTAGATGTGTAGGGGTGTGGTGGACCCAATGGAACCTCTACGATTGAAGGTGCCTGCTATAAAATCCCCGGAGATGTTTGTTTTTCTACTCTTTTCTCCCAGTCCCAACTGGACATGCTAGTATGTGAAATGCTCTCCGCTGTGGGCCTTCCCCCCCCCCCTTCCCCTCACTCTACTGTGCGTCTGTTTGGCAGTGGAGAACGAGAGCCACTGTGACTTCGTGAAGCTGCGGGAGATGCTGATCAGGGTGAACATGGAGGACCTGAGGGAACACACCCATGCTCGCCACTACGAGCTGTACCGCCGCTGCAAGCTGGAGGAGATGGGCTTTAAAGACACAGACCCAGACAGCCAACCATTCAGGTACAGAGGGTACAGGCCGGCCGCTGCGTAAAACGTGCCCGCACCCTCCCATATTAGATGCTGCAGTAATGGTGCTCTTCCACTAGAACTGGGCGATATGGACCAAAAATAATATCCCGATATATTTAGGTTGAATACCGATACACAATCTATAAAGTGGGCTAAATCCTTCAGGCATAGAGAAAAAACTGGAAACCCGACGGAAATGTGACATTTATTGACATATGTGAGCTTTCTCTGGTGGTCACTCGCTCCTGACTCCACCCCTCAGGCTAAGTGCAGGCATGGAGGGTGAGACGAACAAATCTAAAAAGTAATGAATAAACGCATAATATAACTATATCAATATAAACGATATTGTCAAATTTTCTATCTCTTGAAAAAAATTCCGATATACACCGATATATCGCCCAGCCCTATCTTCCACCGCACGGTACCGCTTCAGCGCCGCCATTGTGAAGCCAATCTCGCGCTCATATCCGTGTTGTGTTCTGCTTCCCACCTCATTTCCCCGGGAAGCCTTCAAGAGACGTATGAGGCCAAGCGGAAAGAGTTCCTGGGCGACCTCCAGCGCAACGAGGAGGAGATGAGACAGATGTTCGTCAGCAAAGTGAAGGAGACGGAAGCAGAACTGAAGGAGAAGGAGAGAGAGGTTCGCCTCGCCTGAAGAAGATATGACACAGTATCTAGGACCCTTCTCTAGCATACATCATGTGCACCATA
Source organism: Typhlichthys eigenmanni (assembly GCA_027564635.1). Classification (NCBI taxonomy): domain Eukaryota; kingdom Metazoa; phylum Chordata; class Actinopteri; order Percopsiformes; family Amblyopsidae; genus Typhlichthys; species Typhlichthys eigenmanni. Next base: position 4,388 of record JAODUK010051581.1, read on the forward strand.
GAAGATAATAACGCCATAACACAGCACACAGAAAGACAATATTGGTCTGAACCCTCCCAGTGACATCCAGCGTTATTAGATGTGTGGCTCTATTCCCTAGACAGACATGAGTTACAGCCCAGTGGTGTAGTTTATTGCTCTAGACTTTAATATTCATTGGCTTAATCTCGAGGGGGGGGGCAGGCAGGGCGCATTTCACACAGCAATCAATGACTCCTAATGTAAACCTCCATCTGGACAAAGAAGTGGGGGGAGCATTCATGAAAACTGACAAAAGCTTGGGAAAGAGCATAGAATTGAGCAATCTTCCCTCCGATGGCCAGGAGTGCATTGCTGAGTGACTGGCTTACGCAACGCAACAATAGCCTGACTGTACTCTAGAGTGCGCACGAGTACCGAGCTACAGGGTTAATTGTAGATCCTCCGATTGACGGGGACATTTACGCTGTGTGGGGACTGTATCATCAAATGAATCTTCTGCGCTCCTGTTTCCGTCTCTCTTCCATTTGTCCCCTGTGATTTTTCTGCCCCCCCTCCCCCCTCCACAACCACCTCAGCTCCACGACAAGTTCGAGCAGCTGAAGCGGATGCACCAGGAGGAGAAGCGGAAGGTGGAGGAGAAGAGGAGAGACCTGGAGGAGGAGATGAACGCCTTCAACAGGAGGAAGGTGGCGGCTGAGACGCTGTCCTTATCGCAGCCCGTCAAGAAGGACAAGGACAAGAAAAAGTAAGCTCTCCCTCCTCCCCCCCCTCCCTCCCCCTCTTCTCTCAAGTGTCCATCTTCTCTCAGCCAGTAGACCAGGCTGGCTGTTACTGCATCCGCCCACTGTTTAAACCAGCCAACTAGACATGGACACAGCTCCCAGAGTTAGACTGATTAGTAAGTTCACAGCTGTGGAGAAAGTCCACCTGCGTTTGGCTGTTTTGTAACCTTACACTTATCGATGTGTCCTATTGAGTTCCATTCAGTGCCTTAAATCAAAATGTCTTTTCTTTTACTGCATGTCTTTTTCTACTCATTCCTCGCCATGCTTTCTTTTTTTTTGGTTCTTTTCTCTCTCTCTTCCCTCTCTAGTCCCCTGTTCTGAGGCCAGAGATTTCAAGTTTCCTGGATACCACTAAGTCTCGGAGTGGAATCTCATTTGGAGCATGGTTTTGAAAGGCTATCTCCGTTTAGCTTGCATTGGAGTGAATGCAAGGGCTTAGCTGTGTTGAGGAAACCGCCTCTCGCGGTTGACATTTCCTGTTTCCTTCACGCTTGCCTTTGCTTGGCGCTAATTATTCATTGCTCACATTAGGCTTGGTGTATCGCAAAAGCACTGTTGCTCATTGCTTCCTGGTTGTACGTTTAACAAGAGAGAGCCTCGTAGTGTTTGTGTGATGTGGAACACATACTGGGGAGCGTTAGTGGCTAGTAGTGGTTCTAATGTTGGCTCTGCTGTCATAAATTATCACACTTAATACTAATGCTATCTTTAGATTTTAAATGAGTGCTGTCCTTTCTTACTTTTCCTGTATTAGTACTATAAAGCTTCTATTATATTTAGGGTGGCTAGATGAGAGGGTGTAGGCCTATATAATTCAAATGTATTGATTCTCATTTATTGAACATGGATAATCATACCAATGAAAATGGAAACCCTTGTGAATATGCTAATATAATATTAATATTAAATTTACGTTGTGACTCGGTTTAAGTAAGAATTTAAATTACCATTCTATTAAGATTATTACTCAGACATTTTACAAATCATTGGAAATAGTATTTTTTTTAGGCTGATTGGCTCCATCTTGTGGCTGCTATATGTTATGTCTAGCAGGGATACTAGAAATCCAATCATCCATTTTGTGGTTTTGAGAGGACTCCAGGGTTAGTTTTGTGTCATGAATTAATATGCTGTTGCAGCCAAGGAAATTGACATGTGAACAGCAGACAGACATTCTTATTATTATATTAATATATTTTATTATTATTATTATTATTATGGGAATATCTCTATTCTCTGTACGATTATTCATGTTAATGGTGAAAATGTGCTATTCATGCTTTGCATGCTCTTTCTAACACAGCATCTGTTTTAGGCCTCCTAATGGTGTTTCTTGTATAGCATATTCATATTTAATCATTCTTTAAGTGTTTATCTTTTAATTGTTTAGATATGATTTTTAGTGATTTTACATTGTTAATTTGGTTTTTGTTTGTCATTGTTTTTCAGTTAATTTATGGCAGCCGTACACCTCCTTTACCGCCCCCCACACAAACACGGATTTGTCCTCCATCACCGTAGCAACGACATGTTTATTATTATTATTTCTGACATTCCATCATGCCATTGAGCACATGGACCAAAGACACTGAAGATGATGATGATGATTGTGGTGGTGGTGGTGGTACAGCCACAGTGAAAGCTGGAGAGAGAGAATATTTGCAAACTTGCCAAAAGTGGCCATTTCATCTCTTTCAGGATTACACATTCCATGATTTGGGACGCTTTTATGAACCCCCCCCCCCCCCCTCTCTTTTTTGTGTGATTATTTTCTGTTATTATTTTTCTTACCATAACATGCTCAATGTAGACGGCGGTATACACTTTGTAATAGACAATCAGTCATAACCCTCTGGTACTGTTTCCATGCACACCACTGGCAGAACATTGGGATATCACATATGGATATCACTATTAAACCTCTGGGTGCACTTGATTTACAGGCCTGACATTTAACATTGACATTTAAAAGAGATTGAAAGGGAGGTTGATATTCAAGGGCGCTACTAAGGTTTGAAATGTATACATTTGTCCAGGTGTCTTAAGTCAAGGATATTTGTTCATTCAGATCATTGTACTAAATTTTTCAAAGCACTATTGAGTCTTACCAGACACATTTCAAGACTTTTATAACCTGAGCCCCATTCGTTAACCTAAAGTAAGAATACAAACAACAAAGTCTTAAAAGTACCTGTATATTGTATACATTTTTATGCTTCATACTGTATACCTAATAAATACTGATACATCCTAAACAAAAGTAATGCAATATTCTGGTGCTGTTTCATAATAATTTAGGAATATGTGAATATTTTTTCAGAGCTTATACCTGGAGTTTTATGCCATTATGCAAAATGTATTAGTTTTTTAGTGTAATGATATAAGCCTACATATACTGTTCGATTCCGTGTTACCAATCGATACCTCACTAATGTAACTTATTTGTATACATTGAATGTGAGCGAATGTCGTTCACACACACAAGCCCATTTTTACAGTTAAAACATTCAGGCAGCCTACTACTCCTCAACCTGATGTAGGTGGTTTTACCTGCACATTAAAAGGAGAGCAGCTATATTTACTGACAATAAATGCAAAACCCTTTCATTTGTGTCTCTATTAGGATTTATTTTATATTAGGCCTAAATGTTAAGTAGATGTTACAATGACTGTCATTCATACGCTACACACAAATACACCTCTCATATAAATGCATTGCAACATTAAAAATTAAGTTATTCTATTTTGTGCCAAAGATACATTTGTGTACACAGCCTTTATGAAAGCTGGAACTGAATAGTGCTTGTCTTGCAGCTGGCCTTTGCTCAGTTAATCTTTGAACCACAAATATTGGTAATTTCCTCTTTCTGCTAATAGCTGTTTTACACCCATACCATTGAGATCAACATAGGTCAGAAGCTATAGCGTTTAGATCCTCCCTTGATATTGTGTGTTCTATTAATGTATGGTCCTTCTGAGATGTTTTCTATGGAACACCTGTAGCTAACTTTGGACCCGCCAGGTGTAGCTGTAGCCTGTTGAACTTCATCTCAAGAGTTGAATGGGCAAAGCAGTGTGACCCCAAAGGTGCAATGTGAACATTTGTGCTGCACAATCCACTCTTTGAGGAAGAGGCACACTGGATTAACATAGGATGTAGTCATCTGGTAAATAATTTGTAAAGGCTATTTTAGCCTGAGCCAGGTAGTGTAAAATAAGCCAGTAAGTTACAGCGCTATGAAACATGAATTAGAATATTGGCAAAGATCAGAGCCACATCTACATACAATTAATTTAGCTTTTTTTTGTCCACAAATGTGGAAATTTGCCTTTACAGGTTATACTTAAAACAAACATAACAGTACATCACAATATACTGTACTAAATGTCAAACATAAGCCAATGTGTTTCCAATGGGAGTGATGTTTTAGGAATTTAACAGTTATTGCATTCAATATGAAAGACTATTTGTAGATAGACATTCTTTGTTATTGTAGCAGCTCTGTAGTCTTGAGGGCAGGTATATAAACTCTTTGCAAAGGGGGATGAATAGGATCAGACAAGTTAGGTGTATACTAATTGTGATAGTACCAAAATAGTGATTTTATTAGGTAGCTATAGCGAATTAAAAGTCAAAACCAAAGTAGCAGTTATTTTCTAGGTGGTTTGGGCAAGCATGATTCTCTGGCCTACTTTTTATTTAAGAAATAACAAAACACTTCAAAACATTAAGTTATAGCTTTATTTTGGTGATCAACAATACAGTATAGCTGCCTCTTTGGATGAAAGAAAAAAAAAAATGAAGTCAAACTACATGGTTGCTGGTGTAACGTCCAGTTGGGTGGACCAGAAACACAAATTCACATTAAAAGACATGGTGAAAACCAATTCCAATGATCAGACAGCTGAGATAGCTTATGGTCAATGAATTAACATCACAGATTCAATAACCGTTTGTGCTGAGGGACGTCTACATAAAAGCACAGAGCTAGTTGACTTTCTGTTCTGCAATTGTATATTCACTAGATTACATTTGAGCAAGTATAAAGGAACACTCAAATGCATGGATTTGGTGGTCTGGGGCAGTCACACAATCAAGAAGTCCACCTTTATACGCCTGGGTCCCTGTGTCAAAGTGCTGGAATTGACAAAACCCAACGCACCGCTGAGAGTACATTTATGAAACCCCTGCACAGGTTGATTCTGGATTGCTGGTCAGGTAATGACCTCAGCCAGTGGCTGCACATTAGAGCATAGAGGTATTACAGTTAAAAAGGAAGCTTTTAAGGTGCACTTATAAAAGCAATAAAAAGGAAAATGTCTGATATTAATACTCATTTACTGAAATAAAAACATAAGAATTTCATCAAAATTAAAGCTTTTTTTGCTAACCGTTTTTAGTAACATTTAACAGGACAAACATGTTTAATAAAAAGGCATAAAAATGTCAAAGTGCTAAATAGTTTGGGGCTGAAAACAAATCCTCACAGAAACAAACAAGGGATTGGCCCAACAATGCACAAAGGCATTCCTCAATTTCAGTCATACACTCAAGAGAGCTCACATTCAACTATCAAATATGCATCCATTATCCACATCCCAAAACAGAAATACCATTGGCTATAAAAAGGTAATGTTACAACAGGAGCAACATGGCATTATATAAAGTTAAGAAAATGTAAAGACTGCAAAACAAAACTCTTACCCACAAAAACAAAACACTGTCTTAGTTTCTCGCAACTCCTGACCCAACAGTCAACCTATCTGGAGTACAAATAAGATATCGCATTAAAAACATAATAACCCTAACCCTAACCCTACAGTATGAACTGTTTTTTGTACTTGTGATGTATAAACTCCCAAAGATTAAGGACATGGAAACAGTTTCAATAATGATCCTCCTGTGGCACGACTGGAAACTCCTAACGTAGAATAAAAACAACGCAGTTACCAGACAGGTTAAGGAAAATAAAAAAACATTACGCAAAAGCACCAACAACTTCAAAGATTGCCCCTTAATAAGCTCTTCTGTGACCTCTGGCCCTTAGATAGGCTCAAAGCTTGGCCCCACCAAATCCACAGCAGACTGGCACATCTAATATTGTTAAGATAACCGGGCGGGTCACCTCCAAGTGTATAGAATAAACCGTGGCTGCAGGATTAGGGCTACCCTATTACTGGACAGGGGGCTGCAGGGGTGGGCAAGGGGACGTGTTCTTCCGAGTATTCTCCTCTGGGAGCGTCTCCTCGCTGTACAAGCGCCTAAAGCCGTCGTAGAACTCTGCAGAGTCCCCCTGCTCCCCCGACGCCATCCCGCGGCCCCGGGGCTGTCGGCGATGGCGACGGTGGTGGTGGGAGGGGCTCGAGACCCTCGCCTCCTCCATCTCCTTGTCCCTCTGGAAGTGGGCGCTGTCAAAGATGTAGACGGCGTTGGCCGGCAGAGAGAGCTCCAGGCTGTTGAGGTATTCATCCACCATCTCCTTACAGCGGATGAACTGCGTGCTCTCAATCTGGGGGGAGGCAACAGTGCACACCGCATCGTACACAGACACCTTTTGTTGTTAAATAGAGAACATTTGTGGTCACAGGTGTATCAGGGGAAACATGTATTTGCATGACCATTAAAAAAAAAGGTAATGACCATTATGATTTGTGATGTTATCAATGACCCAATGCTGTAAGCTATCATTACTGTCAGAATGTCAAACTGTACAAATATGTTTAAAAGAATCAGGAGGCTCAAGCTAACAGCCATAAAATTGTGTTGTCGGCAATAGTCAGAATACCCAGTACATCCTCTGCAAAGTGAAATAAAGGTTCTCACATTAATGTTATCCATTATAGAAATGTTAAATGCCAGCTACTCATGTCTTACAGCACTGTAAATGCATACACGCATGAGTAGGTGTACCTGATTAGACTCGAGTCAACTTACCTCCTGAGCAAGACAAGGAAGCATTAGTCGTCTGGAAGCAGACAGCATGAGGAGGTCAGGGGTCAGTTCTTACCTGGGCTTTCCTCAGCAGGTCCATAAAGACGGGGAACCAGTCGGGCGTGAGCACCTCCAACTCCAAGGTGATGATGGCCAAGGCCAGTGTGGAGCCCTTGAACTGCCACAGCTGGTGGCAGGCCATACAGTGCTGCACTTGTCTGGTCCAAAGCACCACCTGGAAGCCCGGAGGCCTCTTCTGATGGGCCGGGCCCCCGGGGACCAAAGCGGGGTCCGACCCTGAGTCCCAGCCAACACCGGAACCAAGACCGACCGACGGGATGAGGTGGGGGTAGCTGGAAATTAGCATGGCGTGGAACTAGTGGAAAGAAAGACATAATACAGAATATTGAGACCAAAACTTTGGGGGTTCATGCTTAAATTATGCCATAGTTTGACCCCTGCCCCATTTCATATTAAATAGGGAAACATCAACCTATTGGTTTCTATAATAGCTAATACGTGCAGTGGTTAGCTTCGTTGCTGAAATTAAGGGTTAGATATTCTACAAGCTTGGAAACCTTCAAGAAACAAGTGCTCACTGACTCACTTTATTTTGTCTCCGTAGCAAAAATTATTAATGATTTTAAACAGGGAAACAGAACTTTGTGATGCCAACCCCAAAATCCATCACCTGTAACCAGCCATCTCAAGATTAACCAACAACAAATGTAGCCAACAATGGTTTGCATTTCTATTAGACTAGCATTAAGAGGGCCTCAGGTTCTTGATAAAAAAAGGGATGTTAAGTTAAAGTTTTAAGGTTTAGGGGGGAAACGCATCTATGTAAAAGTGTGTATTTGAGAGTCCAATAAATCTTGATATAGTTTGTTTATTGCAGCCCCCCCCCCCCCCAAAAAAAAAAGAAGACTAGAATATAAAAAGGCTTTATTTCAGTAAATTATCCATCCATCCATCCATCCATCCATCTTTATCCACTTATACAGAGTCAGGTCGTGGGGGCAGCAGCTTCAGCAGGGGACCCCAAACCTCCCTTTCCCAAGTCACATTAGCAAGCTCTGACTGGGGGATCCCAAGGCATTCCCAGACCAGTGTGGCAATATAATCTCTCCACCTAGTTCTGGGTCTTCCCCGAGGCCTCCTCCCAGCTGGACGTGCATGGAACACGGGAGGCGCCATGGGGGCATGTTTACAAGATTCCCGTACCACCTCAACTGGCTCCTTTTGACACAAAGGAGTAGCGGCTCTAATCCACGTTCCTCACAGATAGCTGAGCTTCTCACCCTATCTTTAAGGGAGAAGCCAGCCACCCTCCTGAGAACCCATTTCAGCCGCTTGTACCCGTGATTTTGTTATTTCGGTCATGACCCTTCATGACCATAGGTGGGGGTAGGAACAAAAATTGCCCGGTAGATCGAGAGCTTTGCCTTCCGGCTCAGCTCTCTTTTTGTGGACACGGTTTGATAAAGTGATTGCAATACCGCTCCTGCAGCTCTGATTCTCTGGCCAATTTCCCGCTCTAATGTCCCCTCACTCGCGTACAAGACCCCAAGGTACTTAAACTCCTTCACTTGGGGTAAGGACTCATTCCCTACCTGGAGTAGGCACTCCATCGGTTTCCGTCTGAAAACCATGGCACTGCTAATCCTCATCCCAGCCGCTTCACACTCAGCTGCGAACCGATCCAGCGAGTGCTGGAGGTCACGGATCATCTGCAAAAAGCAGCGATGAGATCCCCAGGCTTCCAAACTGCAACCTTTCCCCACCACGACTACACCTCGATTTTCTGTCCATGAATATCACAAACAGGATTGGTGACAAAGCGCAGCCCTGGCGGAGACCAACCCCCATCTGAAACGAGTCCGACTTATTGCCAAGACTCCATTCACAGCTCTTGCTTTGTACAAACAGGGATTAGATTGCCCTTAAAGGGGACCCCCTCACCCTATACACCCGCAACACCTACCACATTATCTCCCGGGACACCCAGTCATACGCCTTCTCCAGATCCACAAAGCACATGTAGACCGGAAGGGCATACTCCTAGGCCCCCTCCAGAATCATTGCGAGAGTGAAGCACTGGTCCGCTGTTCCACGACCAGGACGGAATCCGCATTGTTGTTCCTTAATCTGAGGTTTGACAAATCGGCCAAACCCCCCTCTCCAGCACCTTAGAGTAGACTTTACCAGGGAGGCTGAGTAGTGTGATACCCCTGTAATTGGCACACACACTCTGGTTCCCCTTTTTTAAGAGGGGAACCACCACCCCAGTCTGCCATTCCTTTGGCACTGTCCCCGACTTCCACATGATGTTGAAGAGTTGTGTCATCCAAGACACCCCCTCCACATCGAAAGCTTTTAGCATTTCTGAACGGATCTCATCAACCCCCGGGGCTTTGCAACTGTTGTCACTTAGTTGTTTGACTACCTCAGCGACCTCCCCCTGGGAAATTGATGATGATCCCCCATCAGCCTCCAGCTCCGTCTCTATCACAGAGAGCATGTCAGTCGGATTCAGGAGTTCCTCATAGTGTTCCTTCCACCGCCCAATTACCTCCTCAGTTGAGGTCAACAGCGTCCCATCCTTGCTGTACACAGCTTGGATGGTTCCCCGCTTCCCCCTCCTGAGGTGGCGGACGGTTTTCCAGAAACACTTTGGTGCCGACCGAAAGTCTTTCTTCATGGCTTCTCCGAAGCTCTCCCACACCCGCTGCTTTGCTTCTGCTACGGCAGATGCCGCAGCCCTTCGGGCCTGTCGGTACCTTTCAACCGCCTCCAGGGACTTCCGGGACAACATATCACGAAAGGCCTCCTTCAGTCGGATGGCTTCCCTGACCACCGGTGTCCACCACGGTGGTCGAGGGTTACCGCCCCTTGAGGCCCCTAAGACCTTGAGACTACAGCTCTCTGCCGTAGCTTCAGTAATGGAAGCTTTGAACATTTCCCACTCAGGTTCAATGTCCCCAACCTCCACAGGGATGCCAGAAAAGCTCCACCGGAGGTGTGCATTGAAGATCTCATCGACAGGGGCCTGCTCCTGATGTTCCCAGTTCACCCACACTAACTGTTTGGGGCTTACCAGGTCTGTCCAGAGTATTCCCCCATTCCTTGACCCAACTCACCACCAGATGGTGGTCGGTAGCCAGCTCTGCCCCTCTCTTCATCCGAGTGTCCAAAACATGCGGCCTCAGATCAGATGATACGATCACAAAATCGATCATCGACCTTCGGCCTAGTGTTCTCTGGTACCGCGTACACTTATGAGCATCCTTATGTTCGAACATGGTGTTTGTTATAGACAGTCCATGATTAGCACAGAAGTCCAACAGCAAACGCCCGCTCGGGTTTAGATCAGGGAGGCAGTTTCTACCAATCACACCTCTCCAGGACTAATTCCACACCTCTCCTTCAGTAAATTAATCCAAAGTAAATTCTTCAGAATAATTAAATGTTTCAGTACAGTATTTATTTGAGAAGTATGAAGAGAAATGTAACTATATTTATTTATGTTAAACTTATTTTTAAAAGGTCTCAGATTTTGTATCTATAGTGACATGCTAGCAATAGGTCCAAATGGATTTTGCTAGACACAGTGTAACATATTGAACAAGCCTCAGAAACATCAACCTCATCCACGGCAAAGCACGTTTGTTGATCAGTTATGGATTGTGGCTTTGACAGATATGCCAGGTCAGTCAATTCTATTTATTCTCAGTGTCAATATAAACTCAACCACATGCTTCTGTTAGTTTTGGAAAGAGTCGGTATATACAGCATTTTTTTATCCACTGCATGAAAGATTATCACTTAAGAAATATTTTGTTGAATTTCCTGGACAGATATGATATACACATCACATTTAACATAAACATTGTTTATGTAGCGTGTTAAAGAAATTATATTTGCTAGAGATTTCTAGATAGTTATAATTCATTGTAATTCAGGAAATGTGGGTCTCTGTTGATAATGCATTTATGAAATACATGGCCAAATAGCATAAGGGCATCTGAATGATTTTAACCAGGGCAATAATTTGTAAGGGTGTGCCAAACAGGTAATAGCACAGCGTGGCACTATCAAATAACAACATGCATTGTATTCACATTAGAAAAGAAACAGCATGGCATTGGTAACGCTGATGATACTGATAGTTTTTGCTAGTTTTATAATTTTTGTACACCTCTCTTGGTTTAGCTATGCGCTGTAGGGCCGGGGTCAAAGGTTAGTCAGAAGTGCCTTGGCCTTAAATTAAATGTGCTTGATTTCTCATTCTCGGTGACAGCACACAATCGTACATGGTTGGAAAAATTCCTTGATGTATTCAGAACTTACTGTATCTAACTGGAGTGTGTCTTTGTTGCTCCATGTCATCCACTTATTCAAGCTTTCGGTCATTGTGTGCCTGAGTGTTTCAGGCTGATCCCCTCGGGAATATTTGGTTGCGGTTGTCAAAATGTAGATGCACATGTTCAGAAATGGTGACGGGGCACATTCTAAGACTTAGACTAAATAAAGGTTTGCAATGGGCACAAGGACACATGTCAAACTGTATGCACACTCTCGGACCAAATTTGACCCATTATGGGCTGGATGTAAGGGTTTGTACAAGTAATGTCGGTGCAAGCATGTGTTTTTATCGTGTGCTTTTGTATTGCTGTGTTTTCAAGCAAGACCAGGCCCAGTATTGACAAAGCATCTTTCAGTTCAATATGCTGTAATGGCAGACAATTACAAGTATTTACCTTATGTGGTAAACACTTCAAAATATAAAACATTTCTCTATTCCCATTCGAACCCAAGATGCAAGGACAAAAAGGCCAGTGCGTCTACCAAACTAAAAGATGAAGACGCCTCCGGCCCAGTTCAGAACAAAAAATGTATTTGCCGTGTCTGTCCTCTGACTTACTATGTGAATGAAGTCGACTGCTGTCGCTGTGTACAAGTCCCAGTGAAGCTTATCTAGAATGATCCTCTCCATACGAAGAATCTCTGCTGTTGAAAAGTTACACCCGCTCTGCGCTACAAGGTCCTTGACAGAACCTATCACCTGTTTTAACACACACCAAGATAAGTGAGAAAAAATAGGGACGCAAATAAAACATATGGTTATGAAATTGAGTCACACTGGTCTTATTAACTGTGCAAGCCTGTCAAGGTCTGCAAAAGCAGAGGACTTGCCTCATCCTCCTCATTGATCTTGGCAGCTAGGATCAGTGAGGTGAAGGCAATGCATTTCAGGTATTTAGGCTGAGCCTGAGAGAGAGAGAGAGAGAGAGAGAGAGAGAGAGAGAGAGAGAGAACAGGGCAAGTTCAGCCGCATCCTTGCAACCCGCAGAGATCTAAAAGATACAGCCACTATTGAGACTTGGACAGATAAGCTATCCCACCACAATCTTTCAAGAACCTGAGCTAGAGGTGGTTTTACACTGTAATAAAAGAATAGAATGAGACAGAACTTTAACAAAGACAGAATACAGGAATGGAATCTGAAATAATGGTCACATGGTACTGTTGCTGAATACCAAGCAACATACGTTGACGCTCTAGTCTACCTTGACTGTGGACAGCAAGCGGTTGAGGACACAGACTCCCAGTGCAAACGTCTCGGGACAAAACTGGAAGAGTCGGCTCATGTCCCCGAGCCACAGGATCACATCATGGTGCTGGCCAGGAGCGATGTCGGTGCCCTGGAGGATCAAAGGAGTGAAGCACTGGTCACAATTACATCACGACCTGGAATGTTCTCAGTGATTTTAAGACTTGATGGGGGATTGGGGTGGGGGGCTTGGTGGTTAATGCTGCATTGTGGTGGGTGTTGAGGGTTGCCCACAGGCACATTTGTTTTGTTCAACACTTTGAACCAACCACAAGCAACCAACAACAGCACTCATGATGGGGTGGTGGAATTTTAGAACACGAGCACAAAAACCACATGACATGTTGTGTTCTGTATTTACAGTGACATGTTTAACCCAAAAAACTATTTATATGTTTACGCAGGATTTGTGTAGAAAATGTGTTTGTCAAGATCCTTTTTTTTCCCTAATTAAACACATCAAGTGTCACTTGAAATACTATTGGCTTTGTTTATATGAATGAAAATCACAGAATGCGTTTATCCAGTAGAACGTCACATAATAACATTACCAAGTAAATATTTACTAAAGAACCAGATGAAAGCATTCATGATAGACAATAGCCTGGTTTTAGGTACAGTGTGTAGAGTCGAGTTGAGTGTACATGGGCAGAAGCAGAAACGCACAAACAAACAAATACAGCAATATTGATATGGTCTTATGTTGAGTTGCACCCTTAGTGACCATCAGCCCTCTCTCCAGTTGTGTTGGTTTCTTTACACCTTGGTGAATCCCTGCCTTAAGAAGTCGAAGTGAATAAAAGCTAGGATTCGTAGTTTTTTTCAGCACATCCTTCAACTGTGAGGTTGATAAAGTGGAGACAATAGACATTATGAATAATTAGGTTTTATAAACAAGCCCAATACTTTTCTCAGGTTTTATTGATTTTGAGAATACTAAATATTGATACCATATCAGGGATTTATGCAAAGCTTGAGGCGAATTCAATTTATTCCTCGTCTAAATATTTATTCTAATTTCTTTTGTGAAGAACATAAATGAACAAAGGTGCTAAAACAAGCTTGATCTAAAGGCCATCATGACATTATGAACACAATGTTTTGCTAATATGGTGCTACACCACTGGTCTCTCACCTGGATACAGCCACTCTTGAAGACAGGCACCTTACACAGGCGTGCCTCTCTGACCAGCGCATCTTCTAGCAGTGCCACCAGGCGACTGGCCTCGGCTGCACCTGGGTTCTTCATCTGCACCACGGCACCGGCCAGGCTTCACCCAGGGCACGCACACCTGACAACAAAGAACACATCCTGTCATTGTGTTCTGTGTGATAGGCCTATACTGACACTTTCAGGTTAGAAACAACATGTTTGATTAAGGGCGACAGGATCCCCCGTTGGCCCTACCCTATAACTAAAGTGTCTTCTTCGCAATTTCGCAACCCATACAACCAAGTTGTCAAAGCGCCAATATACCAGACACCACAGTCAAAGGACTGCAGTTGTTGGTATGTTGCAGTAAATCAGGAAATAACGCCTTCCATTCTAGTCAACAACATCGCCATTTTCGAGGCTAAGATGAGTTAATGAGAAGACTCGCATCTCAAACGTGTGTTCATGGTAGTGTTATAAAAAACAATATCTGCATGAATTAGCCAGCAATACACAATCTAGGCGGGATAATGGGCTGCTGCATCCTCTGGAAACAGACTGAGACAAATAGGCTAAATGTATCTCATTCTTTGTTTACGTCACTTACCTCTTCGATTCCAGAAAATAAATATGTCCTCGACTGCAGGAGCATTTATACGGCGTTTTATGTGTCCATCTCCATCAAAAGCTAGTCTATAGATTTGTGTAAAATCTACACAAAATGGCAGTCAATGATACAATGTCGCAAAACTGTGTTTTCGTTACAGTATGCCTACGCGCAGAGGGTAGTCGCATTATAAAACAAAAGCGAAATCTAAATATACCACAAACAGCAGCGGTGAGATGTAACAGAAACTAGAGGCGAACAAGCCAGGAAGCAAAATCCAAGCAAGAGAAAGAAGGTTGGCTTTAGTCAGTGTTTTGAACGCTTTGGATCCGCCCACCTCTATCCGTCACGTACAGTATTATAATTTAAATAAAATGTGTTAGTGGGTCAAACATACGGGATCCGTTACACAAATGGAGAACCAGGACTGCCATAATAACAAAAAATAAATACATAAATAAATATATATTTAAAAGTATAAATAATTAAATAAATATTAAAATAATTGAAAAAATAATTAAATTTTTGTATTAAAAAGGCTATTTCTG